>JAIGNY010004258.1:215000-250000 GCA_020152595.1 Chiridota heheva
CCAAACAGTGTCCCTTTTTCTTGCCATTTAATCCAAAATATGTCTAGTCATATGCAGTCACATAAAATAGAACACTTTTGAAGCATCCAGGGGATCTGAAGTTTATCCCAGGATGCTTAATATTATATGATATAATATTGTATAATAGTTTTTCAAACTATATGCACAGTTTGGCAGCATCTGCAACTGTATAATTGGATCTTGCGAGTAATCTCTCTTCCCCCACATTCCTCTTAACCCTTTCTATCATGGTAGTGCCCAACAACCTATTGTGAAATGAAATCCCGTGATATTTTTCATGTTTTTAATACATCTTGATCTTTACTTTGAAAAATATATCATGCCGTAAGAAATCTGATATTCTTTAAGATATGTTAAAATCATAAGTCTGATTTACGAACGTTTATAATTAGTCCAAACTTTGCGAGTTAAGATATCAAAGATTGCGTCTTAACTCATTCATGACTGAAACAAAAAACTAGTTTTAACAAATGGTCATTCTTAATCTATACACTCACGTCCGAATCTACATGATAAATAATTTTTACTTCAACCTACTCATAGGTATTCCACGACTGTTCCTGTATACCGAAGGTCAGCAGTTCTTCTATCATTGATACTCCTACCGGCTCAGTGGAGACCTATGCTGTCATGGGAGCGTGTCCCCAGAGTTGCTATTTCCTTGCACCATATTTTGCGTTATTTCTCTTTCAAATGATTATTGGGAGTATGTGCACTATCCCAGCGACACTTTTACAGTTGAGGTAATGTGTGTTGCTTTAATTTGTATTGCATTAAATTGCAAATACGGACGCACCATATTTATAAACTACCACGTTAGAATCCAAACTACATTGCGTTCATCGAACCCATTATAGAAACTGATGGCAGTAATGCTTATTATCCATACCTGCGTTGGGAATTTCCAGATATGTTTAATATATTATAACAAAAAATAAAACAAATAAAAATATGTTGTGTTGGAAAGACTGCTCCTAATATTCATCTTTTCATAAACATAAGCTGATAAGTCTCAGTTTGAATTCGTTGCTCTTCCCAGCAAAATTGTGGCAAAGGTTTTTAAAATTAAGTATTAACATATCATACAACTGGGTATCTGATCATTACAAAGTTTCATAAAAACTCTTATTTTAATTCTTTTTATATATGAATTTCAAGAAATGTAAAAAAGCACATTTTAAACTAATTTTCAACAGTTAGCCGATTGATTTATAATTTGGACCCATTAACCATGCAAAACTTGACGTTGTCCTTCCACGACTTATTTGTGTGTACACCATTATACATAATAACAAATCATAAACGTATTATTGAATATAAAAGCATATAATACAAAAACGCATATGATTATTGGATAAAGGGATTCCGATAGAAAGCGTTATGTTAATGTATTCGCAAACAGGACATCTAATGAAATAATGAAAATTATGTATCATAAAAGAGGACAATAAATTACAACTAACGGCTTTTTATGCCTTGCTGATGTGATTGCCTTGCGAACACTACTCCAGTCATAAACAATTCCTACTTTAACAGTTTAAGTAACCTGCAGACCAAAGATGTTAAATTTCAAAATAATTGATTCGCGCCAATAGCCTAGCTTCTTGAATGATTTCCCTCATATTCCAAGACGGCGAGAGAAACATAGAAAGGGAGCAGGTATTATTAAGTCATAAGAACAACGAAGGTATATCATTGACTTAAAAGTTTCAGTTGGCAAATATAACCCTGTAGGATAGCAACGGATCATGGGAAATGGCAGTCCCCATATCACACAAAGTTTCGGTTTTTTCTCGATTATTTACAACCCTACTTGCCTGCTTGCTGATAGATCGAAATTGTCTGATTCGTTTTTCCTGCTTCATACGTTTGATTGATTGTTCACCCTCACTTCTTCAGTAGTAAAAAGACGAAATGTTCTATTAAAAGACGGTAACATAAATCATATTTCGTCCAACCAAAACATGTCCAATGTTTACCTGCTGGGAAAGAAAACAAAATCACTTTAAATATCATCAAAACCAGGGAGTTAATTTGTGGACTTCTGTAAATCACATTGTTTCTTTTAAAAGACAGTAACATAAATCATATTTCGTCCAATCAAAACATGTCTAATGTTTACCTGCTGGGAAAGAAAACAAAATCACTTTAAATATCATCAAAACCAGGGAGTTAATTTGTGGACTTCTGTAAATCACATTGTTTCTTTTCTTCTATTATGTCTTTTTTTTCTTCAGAACTGTTGAGCAAAGAGATCGATCGATGGTAATGGCTGTAGGCAATATTCTCGCAAAAATCTTTGGTAAGCAGGACAACGTTGTTCATGTTTTCTCGTGTTTGAACTTTTGAAATTTGGGCAGAAGAAAACTAACTTTTCTGTTTAGCTGTGATTTTTTAATCAAATATGATATTATGTCGATTGATTAAACTTTATGCAAAATGTTATCGAACTTGTGTTTGCTAACTTTAGCTCTGAGAAAAAGTACTCTCGTCAGGATTTTTTTTTTTGGCTTGATCATACAGTACTACATACAAAATCACCGAATGGTCTGATCATGATATACTACCAAATATTTAAACAAAATAGAAACTATACAGAAATTCTGTAGTTTACAGCGTATGAATTTTTCATTCTTTAATTTTTTTAATTTTTGTAAAAAAATATTCTCTCGAATAATGGCAACGTCGTAATTTGCAGCTAATTTACAAGATTTAAAACAATTCATCAGAAAACAAAAGATTTAAAATTCTATGCCGCTTTAAACAGTTTATGAAACTTTCATGTTTCTTAATCGTCTTCCGTACAGGGTACATCCCAGCGCCAATTTATTTTGGAGCCATCATAGACACCACTTGCATATTGTTTCAGTCATCCTGTGGCAAGACGGGCAACTGCATCGTCTATGACACCGAGAAGTTAAGATATACTTACAAGGGCCTGAATCTGAGCTTACGAATAGCATCAAGTTTTTTCATCATAATCGTATTTTTAATTGTCAAATTTGGAAAAAGAGAGACTGATCAGGTATGGACCAATTTTCGTATTATTACTTTAGCACTTAATATACCCATAATGTAAGTAAAAAATCTATCAGTATGATTACGATGTACATCACTGGTGAAAGATTTTATAGGTCGGAAGATTTACGACTTTCATCAATTCATTACTTCAATCAGTCATCAAATTGGAAATATAGGGAGATATTACAAGTGCTAAATGGTTCCGAGTTCCAACACCATAACACTAAATGAGGTGGCACAAAATAACAACAATGGCAGTTGAATTTTAAGTACAACGCTCAACGGTTAGGTCAAATTCGTATTTAAAATTTCTGAGTTTGATTTCCTTAAGCAGGACAAATGATTCCAGAAGTCAACTCAGCTGTAAATGAATTTCCGCATATTCTGTTAAACAAGGAAATTGACACTTTAGTGGGGTCACTTCCCTGGTAAAATGCGATGTCAACAAGCGACTCTTTTCTGACTTCAAGCTGGAGAGGATTTTAGCCATTGTATAATGAAAAGCAGTATTAGAGCATATGATGATAAGGAGTGCTGCCTCTCTCCCTCCCTCCCTCCCTGCCTCCCTCCCTCCCCCTCCCTCCCTACCTTTCTCCCTCCCTCCCTTCCTCCCTATCCCCTCCCTCTCCCCCTTCCTTCCTCCCTTCCTCCCTCTCTAACTCTCTCCTTTCCTCCCTCTCCCCTTCCTTCCTCCCTTCCTCCCTCTCTAACTCTCTCCTTTCCTCCCTCCCTACCTCCCTCCCTCCCCTCTCTTCCTCTCTCCCTTCCTCCCTCCCTCTTTCCCCTCCTCCCTCCCTCCCTCCCTCCTCCCTCCCTCCCCTCCCTTCCCTGCCTGCCTCCCCTCCCTCCTTCCCCTCCCTCCCTCCCCCTCTCTCCCTCCCTCCCCTCCTCCCCTCCCTCCCTCCCCCTCCCTCCCTCCCTCCTCCCCTCCCTTCCTCCCTCCCTCCTTCCCCTCCCTTTCTCCCCTTCTCCCTTCCTTCCTCCCTCCCTCCCGTCCTCCATTCCTCCCTCCCTCCCTCCACCTCCCTCTCTCCCTCCCTCCCTCCCTCCCGTCCTCCCTCCCTCCTCCTCCCTCTATTCCTCCCTCCCTCCCTCCCTCTATTCCTCCCTCCCTCCCTCCCTCCCCTCCCTCCCTCCCTCCCTTCCTCTCTCCCTCCCTCTTCCCTCCTCCTGTTCTCCCTTTCTCCCTTCCTTCCTTCCTCCCTCCCTCCCTCCCGTCCTCCCGTCCTCCCTCCCTCCCTCCCTCCCTCCACCTCCCTCCCTTCCTCCCTACCCCTCCCTCCCTCGCTTCCTCCCTCTATTTCTTCCTCCCTTCTCTCTCTCCTCCCTCCTCTTTTCTTACATGACCAACGCATTGACATTTAGATGTTTACCCTTACAGAAATCCATATATGGCTTTATATCTGGCATATATTAAGGTACATAGTTCTTTATATAGCCATATAAATCTTGACATAATGCCGTATATAAGGAAATTTGATTAATATAACAAGTTTTTGATTTCATACAAAGCCAGATATAATATATAGAGAAGGAATCTTTTATATGGGAATAAAACTATACATTTTGTATAAAACCAGATAAAGTATATACAGATGGTATATTTTATATGAAAATGTAGTTGTATATGGCTGTATAAAGAATGATGTACCTTACTAGATATATAAAGTTTATATACATATAGAGATGTATACAATTATATAAAGTCAGATATAGTATATAAATAGGGCATATGTAATGTGGGCATATGTAATAATGTGTATATACAGATTTATATGGCTTTATCGTTATATACCTATATAAATTTCATATACATATACATATTTATTTGTATATACATATTTAAATGTCTATATATAAAGCATGATATACCATACTAGATACATGAATTTTATATACATTTAAGGATGTATACAGTTATATAAAGCTAGATATAGTTTATACAGAGGGCTTATTTGATGGCTTTAGAAAGCATGAGATACCTAAGTAGATATAAGTTTATGAGAAAAAAAATACAACCATATGAAGCCACATATAGTATATGCGAAAGACATTTCATATGGGGTTAAAATTGTATCTGTATAATTCCAGACATATATAGAGAGCAGAATAACGTTTAGATTGGGGAGAAAATAATGTATTGGTTATTGGAGCTGGCGGCCAGAAATTTGAAAGCATATATGTCCTGAGTCCATAGGCGAAGACAAAGGGAGGGGGTGGGGAGGGGGAGGGGAGGGGAGGACATCTACGTTTATCATAGAATTTACCTTTATCTTCAATGATATTTTGAAAAATCAATAAACCTGCTATATACTGTCCTAAATCAGCTAAGAACCCATTATCTCTAAAATATGTAACTAAGATGAAGAAAACCAGTGGAAAAAATGTGTAATTTATTTCGGCAACCATTTCTGAAAACGAAAGATAAATGATTGAAATTGAAGAAATTGTCCCAAAATTTGTAAAAAAAATTCTTGCAAACAAATGAATTTTCCCCAAAACAAAGCAATACGTTTTCTTTTTCTCTCTTGAGGGAGGGGGGGGGGTGAAAGTTTAGCGAGATAGGTAAGCAAGAATTGAAGTTTCAACCTTTGCTCTCCCCCGCCCCCCGCTCCTCCCAAAAAATGAAGAAAATTGCCTGAAAATAAATGAAGTTGAATTATTTTCTAAAGAGCTCCTTGGAAGCAGAACATGTAGGCCTAAACATTTTTCAATTAAAAACTATTTGTCCCCACGTTTGATACTTGCAGTTTAGCACTCGAGAGTAGCCTAAAAACTGTTGTGGCGGTGTATTTTAATCATCTTGAACCTGAACAACTTGAAACTTTTATTTCAATCTCTGTCAACTCCTTCCATATGAGAGATACAGTAGCTGTGAGCCCTTTAATAGTAGGCATATTAGTATTTTAGCACCTCACACGAGCAACAGGTTGGATCCACATATCAAACGGCAGCTGACAGAATCATCAACCGGGTGTCTTTTTATGACGTCATAGCAGAGTAGACGCTTTTAGAACAATGACGTAATTTGTTTACATTATTATACTCAATAATAACAGAATGAACACTCGCGCGTCCTTATAACACACGTGGGTATGTGGTCAGCTGCAAGACGACTACGGGAGGTGAATTAGGGTAGAACGGAATTAATTATTCTCCCTATTGAAACCTATGATGAAAGAGTCAAGTTCGGGGTCCTTTTTGTACCAGAATGTAATAGATTTGGGATATTTTGTGATGCTTTCCAAAAAGTACCATCTAATATCTCTCGGATGAGGATACTTTCGATATGGGGTCACCAGAGGTTTTGGCCCTTTTTTTTTAGGCCGAAGTGAATCCCTCACCAAATCACTCAAATTCTGGTATGGGTCCATGGTAAAATAGTTCTCCATGAAACTGTTTCTGAAGCAGATCTCGTCAAGTTTGGTTATGAATAGTCAAGACTTATCTATTCTCTACTATTCCTGAAGTTTGCAACTTCCCAGCTTCCTGTCGCGTAAAATGAGACCTCTCGAAAATATTTTTATTAGCCCTTTTTCTGGCTAAACTCGCAGACTAATGGAAGCATATAACGGTCAAAACTTCGGAATTACGTCGCGTCGTAATTGAAATTACGTTGCGTCGTAATTTTATTTACTACGCGACCCACATATTTACCGACATATGCTTCCATACAGACTTGAAGTTGAACTTGAAGTTGAAGTGATATGCTGACATGTAAGGCATGTTTCGGGGATTTTTTTTCTAAAACATTTATATTCCGAATAAACAGTGACAAATGCAAAGAGGATTGATTGGATTTTATCCGAACTTTCACATCGTAACTTGTGACTTAAAATTATCCTACATAATTTGGTCTCACCAAAGTTTGGGAGCAATTTGAAAAATATTCTCTTGTCAGCATGTCAGTGGCCCAGCCTTAGCCTTAGCCTTCACTGTCTCTTATACTTTAAGTTAGTCCTACGCCCTAAGTCTAACAACCGCTGCCACTTTCGTACTAAACTACAACGACGAAAGAAACAGTAGGCCTACTAGGGATTGTTTTTCGGACCTACAATCTAAGACAAAACTCGGTAAAACACTTTGTGAAAATATGTGATGCTTTTCATGAAGCTTCTTTTCTATTGTAAATCATTCCACATTTATAAATCAGAAATGCTGGAAAAAGTTTATGTTGCTTCTTTATTCTCTACTCTTTCAATTGGTATTAATATTTTAGAATTATAAGGACATTTTAATAATTCTATTGACGACGCCAATGTCACCCTCCCCTACCTCACAATAATAATTGTCCTCCACCCCCAAAGAAACGACCCCCAAGAAACGACGTCATGAAAAAATACCCGATTGAAGATTCTGTCAGCTGCTATCAATCGCGGCCGCAAGATGTTAACAGTCACTTTCTGTTATTGAATCAGAGCCTGTATACATCTTCACAACCACATGGTGAGTTTTATGATGTAAACTTGAAAGTTGTTTCCAAGATTACCCATGTTTGGCTCACTCATAGTCATGACCATTGACCAGTATTACTGATTTTAAAATTCATTTTGATGCCAACTATGTTTGCCTACGGTTTTATTGCATATGACTGAGAGCCTAGTGTATGTAATATCTCACTACAGACTAGTACTAAGTAGTGACACTGATAGGCCTAACTGTAGTATAGTAAGTGGCCCGACATGCCCGAAGTTTGTGTGGGTCCGAAGTTCGTGCACCCCAACATTTCTCCAACGTCGAAAAAAACAATAACATCAAATTCAAGATTTCAGTTGTTAATTTTAAATAAAAAGGGGTATATTTTCAATGAACACGCACTTTGGAAATGAATATATATATATATTTGTTTACGTTTTACTGGTACAGCTACTGAAGTTTAATAAGTGTATTATTGATGCACGAACTTCAGGGTATTCGCGATTTGCCGAAAAAAACGAAACTTCTTTTTCCTTTGATTAATATCTTAATAAGTAAAATAGCAAGCTTCTGTGAATTTATCATGGACATGCCCTGTGCCCTGACATCTACGACATTGCTACTCGCAGAGCCCTCACTCAGTTTTTAATAAATAATGTACACACTGTCCGCTCAAACCATTCCCGAAATAAACACCGCACGTACAGTGTGTGTATGATTGTACACTGTATGCCTGCATGTATGGAGTGTTAGGGCAGTGATGCGTACATTTTCGGTGGTCATGAGATGCTTGATTTTGTAGCATGTGGAAAAACCGAACATCGCTGATGTAAGGGCGCGAATCTTTCATGAAAAAAAGAGGAGAAATTAAAGAATTTATTTATATTGATGATAACAAAAACAATTGTTTGCTCATAAAGGAAAATAATATTTAATTCCTGAGGTGCACTAACTTTCAGACCTACTAAGCCACTAGGCCTAACGTTGATTCTTAACAGTTACAGTTTGAACAGTATTACCGTAATTAGGCCTATTGAGATTGGGCAGAACCTTCCAGAAGATACAGCATGTGCATATGGGGGTCGGGGCGGGGGTGGGCGGGTTCTGGGTTTCTGGGGTTGGGGAATTGGTTGGTCTGTGATTTGGGATGGGGAGCGTGATTTGTGCGGAGAAGTAGTACCCTAGTGGAGCCTAATTACAGAATACCCTGCAACAGTTGCTAAGCAGGCCTAGGCCTACTCCGCTTAGCAGTTAGCTGGCTTCGTGCCCGGCGGACTTTTTGGATTAATTTATGTTGGGGATATTAAAGGCCACTCTGGAAACATGAGTCTTTAACGTTAGGTTCCCTATACGGTACCCGCCATTTCCATGGAAAATTCGGGGCGTGATTGGGATTCCGGACGGGGGAGGGGGCTCAGCCATATCTGAAAGAGATGTGACTGATCCCCCATGTACACACATTTTTTGGAAGTGCCCATTCCTAACTTGTTAGTTTACAGATAACTTGTATTTTGTCAGGTACTTGATTTGATATTGCATTGTGTTATGAAGTGAATTATGAACACTGGATATATCATATTATAGCTATATTAGGCAATTGTAGGTCCATATCAGTTAACTTTTTATAATTATCTTAACGGTCAACCTCAAAAGATTTCTCAAATTTTCTCTGATTTTGCACCCAAGGAGAAAAGTTTCTTAATTGTTTTTCAGGGAATGGATTTTTAAGGAACTTATCTTGCAATTTTTAAGAATATTATGGAAGCAAGTTCGAAATAAGAATCAAAATTCAACAAAGTTTGAGGTTCTTCCTCTGCAGCCTAACTCTTATGAATGACCTTTATGGTTGCCATTTCAAGTGTGGCCTATACGAATTCAACCGCTGTGAGTTGGCGAACTCTAGTGGGGATTGATAACCAAATTCGATGCTGAGGTCTGGCCTAAATCTAATTTGGCCTCCAAAAACTTAAATGGAAAATTTTATGATGGAGAACCAATCACTGTGGAATTATCATAATGTGAATTCTAATGTAAAATCAAGCATCTAAATTAATTTTTGCAAGAACAATTGTAAGCTACAAATGAACAAGCTTTGCAAAATGGTAATTGACTATTGTTTATTAAAATGAATTATATATTATTAAAGATATACTATTAAAATACAGTGATTCTCTTACACCATTAAAATCTTGTTTAATCATATTTCAGAGAGAAAAAAGCTTCAACAAACTTCAAGAAAATTAATAGGCGAAGTAATAAAGGAATAGAAGGCAGTTCCTCTGTTTAATGCTTAACTACATAACATTGTGGTTGGTGTAGTAATGCATCCAAACAAAATCAAAACTGAAGTATTGTAAGCAGGAGCTTACCTCATCAAGGGAGGAAGTAGCCCGGATCCAGAAAAGACACACAGACACACAAAGGAGACGTTCAAGTTGTCTGGTCCAGTCCACCCAGCTATGCTAGGGAGCTAACCTGCGATAGCCTGGCGTCTTTTCCAGACTGGAGTTATGTGCTCCTGTCCGGATGCAGAATGGACAAGCATTGTGCAACTTGTGCTAATTACCAAGAAGATCACCATATACTGTAGCCACACTCCTGGAAATTTCACTGTAGTTCTTTTTTTTCTGCTTTTGCAGATTGCTTTTTTGAACCGTCTCGAGGAGATTTGCCAAAAGGAAATGGAAAGCAGCAAAGCTTTCAAATTCAAAAAATATGTAAGTGAAAAGCTACAGGACATTCAGCGATGTAAGAAGAAAGACGCAGTTTGAAAAGAGAAAGGAGTAGAAAAGGAGAAAGGAGCAGGAAGGGGGAAAGTAGCAAGAACAGAGAAGGAAGGAGCAGAAGTGGGAAAAGGGAAAAGTTCAAAACTATTTTTGGCAAAGGGAAAGAAAATATTACCAAGCCCAAGAGTACATATGGCTAATTCAGGCTTGACAGACGGGACAGATTTACACTACTTTTTGTTTTTTTAAAAGCCTACCAAAAACAATTTGTAAGATGTAACCTTTTAAGTAATGTATATAGTCGTGACAAACAATCTATAGCTTACAGTAAAAAACAATCCATGAAACTAGAAGATTCAATGATTGTATAGTGGCAAAGTAAAATCAACGTGACAGACGAAAAAGGCGAAGTTTTCTTGAAACAACTTTCTTTGAAAAAAACCTATCTGTTCCTCAGTGAAATTTAATGTTTTCTTTTTGTCAAGTTAATCGCTTTTTTAAATAACCAGTAAGCAAATGACTTAGTTATTCAAAAGATCTTACTGGAAATATCATGCTCATTAATGTTGTTAACAGACGAGACATTTTTGCGCCCTTAATAATGACAATTTTAAAATAGAGTTATGTGATGATAAAATATCTTTTTTATAATTTATTTTCAATCAACAACAAGAACTAACATTACAAAGTAATGATACAATTTTTTCAACAATAATTAATCATATAGTACTCCTGTAACATTCAGTCATTTGGAGCACATCCATTAACGCCTGGATGGAATCTACTTTTGGTTTGCTTGTTCATTGGTCAACAATGATTAATCAACATTTCACTTCCAAAGGCTTTTGAATATCTTAATATTTTGGCGCTAACAAGTATGTGCAAAAAGACGCCAATAAAGAATACGCACTAGATAAACTACATTCTGAGTAAAAGATTTAACGTTTACATTTTAAGTTTTTCCTGATTCTTCTTCCAAATATAAAGTACTTAAAACGATGTAACTTGAAATGTAGGCATAAATTAGGCATCATAGGTTAACCGTTACTTACACTGAAAGTAAGGTTTTCTGTTTCTAACTATACACAATGATGTAGGCATTGATGGCTCAACTACTGTACCTCGGTTGCCTTGTCTTTCACAGGTTGCACAGGTAGGCTATATGGTTGAAAGAAATTTGCAAGTCAGTTTCACACTGGAATGCTTTCATAGCATATCATATAACATAGTTCTACACCCTTAAAAAAAGTGCTAACCACGTAAGGGTAGGAATTTCTGCACCATCAGGTTGCCATGAGGCATTCATATCCTGCATGTGTTGAGTTACATTCTCAAGTGATACAGGACACATGTTTATTTTGGCATATTTTTGAGCAATTTCTAGTGTCCCTGTTTGTGCTATTGACCATGCCATATTCTGTAACATGTCACTTAAGGGAACCCTCCCCCATCAATACACCCCTTGACGTGAGATGTTGTTGGGCATGCACATCATATGTTCTGCTCATACAGTCATATCCCATGTACTGTAAACATGTATGAAGTGTGCATGCTACAATTAAGTACTGTTTGTCAGGTCTAAATGACCAGGACAAAAAGGTGGGTTAAGAAGGCAGGCATAGTATCACTGCCCTAAAGGTTGAAGTGTGTGTTCCTAAAATCAATATTTAGTTTACTTTTTTATTCATCAATCATGTTGTTTTTAACAAAGATATGGAGTACTAGAAGTAAAATAGTCTGTGTTTACTAATTTTTTACAAGCTAGAGATGATAAAAAAAAAGTGACAGACAGACGGAACAAATTTTGACATGGAATATAAGATCAATTTATTTGTGAAGCAAAACAAAATCTTTGCATGTAAAAAGTACACAACTCTTTCAGATATCATTTCAAAATAGTACCAGATTGTGATATTTCATCTTTTTGGGCTAAAATTATTTTGGTGATGGATAGGGAAGGTATCATACTTCATAGTCAACCAATAATGATTTTATTTGAAACATACAAACTGTAACAGAGGACAAATCAATTTTCCATCACAAAATAAATGGAAATGCTACTTTCGGTTCCCCAAACTTCAAGCCATGATAAAAAATCAATCTTAAGTGCAGTAGAAGAAAAGCAGAAACAGTTTCTAAAAGCTTGATTAGTGTACCATCAAAGAAAAAATGACTTGCAAATAGAACATATACTTTGAAAATTCATGCATGTGTAAGTCGTATCCTGAATTTGCCATATCTTTCATTCCATAGTTGATGTATATGTAAAAACAGTTTTTATTACCTTGCCTTGTAGTAAAGTAAGGAGTTATTACATGTGTAGCTATATGAATTTTTATAAGGTTATATTTTTAGGTTGAAAGAAATGTTCTTGCCTAGTTGTGCTCTATTTCTGAAATGAGAAAGAAAACGGCTTTTTTTTAATTTAGCCATATAAACCCAAATTACATTTTAGTCGCAACTGCGCAAATGTCGTTCATTTCAGCAATATCAAAACGTGTGGAAATAACGCACGCCAAATTTCCTTGCCCACGTCTACCAATACAGTTTATATTTCAACATGAGCCTATTTTTTCAATTCACCAATTACAAGCAAGGAAAGCATTTATGAATAGCATATAACGACTACTTCAGTGACTCTTCAAATCAGTTGACCAAAATTCACCGGGGTTTGGCTGGAGATTTAATTGACATACATTCCAAATGATGTTTCTTTTTTTGTCTTTTTTGAAGGGAGAGAAATACCAAGAAGTTACAAAGTATAAATGGAGTGAAGACGGCCGGAAAGATTCTCGCGACACCGATGTTTAGCAGTGCGCTTTACAACACTCCAAAAAATATGACAGAATAGCAAAAATAATAGAGATCGTAAAGCTGCCATAGACTAACAGAGATAAAAAAAAAGAACGAGGGGTTTATTTGGTAGGGTGAGAACTGAAGAATCATCAGTGTTTGAGAAATTAGCCTATTCAAAATAACCTTTCTAAAGAGATGGAACTACTGCGCAAGAGTGACACTGTCATGGGGCCGCCTTGTGGGAGATGTCACATGATATGATCACCTGACAATGATTCACGCACGTGATGCGCACGCTTACATCAAAACTTCTGAACAAATTTTGGTCACATAACTAAATACGCGGATTAAACGCTTATGACGTTTTCAGTCGTGCTCGCGCATCTAAAAGAAAGGTAGATTAAGACAGCGCGCAGCCTTACGTAACTTATACAAAAATGTGCGCCTTTATTCTTAGATGAACATATCATATGACAGTCTCCTAAATGGCGGCCTCCCTAATGGTGCCAATTCTTTGTCATTACAAGTTGAGGGAGCTCCTTTTCTTGAGAAACATACTCTTTGATGAGGTTCGCTTTATTTCTTCAGTTCCGTTCCTTCTAGCTATTGCTGCACGTTAATCTGTTTGGTTTATTTTTGAATCTGATCAAAAATTACAAAGACACTTCGATGCTCTACACTTATATACACCTATACAGGTATAGAAATATATACAATTTCGAATTACTTTATGATATATAATGTTATATAACTCATTCGAATAAGTATGTTATACATATAGTATATATGTTTCACGTATAATCTTTTCCCATATATTTTAAAAGTATTATGATATACATGGACATGTATCCTGCATATTTTATCAAATAAACATCTAAAGTGTAAAACACTTAATTTCGCGAAGATAAGATTGGTTAATATAACCAGGGAGTTGTCATTTAGATGAATTTTATTGAAACTGATGCTTCAAATGATAATGATATGATAATTTGACAATATTCTCTCGTTCTCTAGGAAATAGAAAAATAGATTCTTTGGTACCCAGTTTGTGTCAAACCACAAATAAGAAGGTCCATAAGAATAACTCGGAATGTTCAAAATTTCAAATCGAATAAATATCATCAAATAAGCGACCTCAATTTCCAGCAAGTTTATCTCAATTGTTCCATTCTCTTTATTTTTAAGTCTAAAGGTTATTCATTGTAGTACAAGATTTTTCATGAACCATATTTTTTTCAAATAATTTGCATCTTAATCCCTCCTGAGGAACCACTGGTTTACCTTCGTTACATGCCATTGTGTCATGGTTGGGGCACAACGTGAAACGTATGTGCTCAAGAAAAAAATATGAAATAAGATTTGCTGATATTAATTAAACTTCGTTCTGTCAGTGAGTTTAGAAGTGAAAAGAGAATTAATGCAAAATTTGGGGAATTTCCCCCCACCGCTCCTCCTTTTCAGAAAGTTTGGATGTATACTGTAACTAAAACATGTTTGGTTTCCTTTTTTCCAAGACTGCTAGACTGCCAGATATGTAGGCAACCCTGCGCGTACAGCTGTCATCTGGACGGTTTTCATCATTACATAAAAAGTAATTAAGTGATTTAAAGAAAAAGAAGACGTGTAGTTATTTATAATGATCATAGGATTAATTCATGAAATCCTTTTGATATATTCTATAAGAACTGATCCTTGGCTTTTCTTATAGGTTTTTTGTGAAGTATGAAATTATCAAATTCGGTTAATAACAAATGCAATCCAAATAAGCAGTCCGGTAACATGCCTATTAATGGGAACATAAATGTTCCTATTAATGTAAACATTTTGCTACAATGAAGCCGCCATTTTGTAATATTTCCCATGATCCTTTGCTATCCTAACGTTAAAACCTTATGCAATATTACATTTTTTAAATTTGAAATACGTCTGGAAAAAATATCTTTGCTAGGGAAAAACTTTAAACTTGTGAAAATACCCTCATTACTGTCATGGCTACAACTTTTCCACTCCCATTTTATATGTTCACTACGCCGTTTCTGAATATTAGAAAAAATAGACAATTGAGCTAGGCGTTTAGGCGCGAAACGGCCATTTTGAAAATTTAAATGTTTTTCAACATAATGATTTTTGAAATTTCAAGTACATAAATTAGAAATTATGACATTTCATCGCAACATCTAAACAATATGGCTGCATGACTTCAATATTCTCGTGTATTATAAATGTTCCTATTAATAGGCATGCTTCCAGACTGATAAGAATAATGAAAGTACCAGCGATGATTCGTTGATAAATTCGAACAAGGAGCGATGGACATAATAATTCAAACTTCATCTGATCAACAATTTTGAAACTGGTAGTGCTTATCTTAAGAATTTCAACGAACAGAAAGGTCAAAGGTGGTTTTAATGCGTGCTACTGCGTGCTACTGCGTGTTTGCTAAGATAATGCCAAACCGACTTTTTCAGACAGTAGTAAAGTGAAATTATTTCAATATTCCTTTCTCAATAATCTAATTTCAAAAAATGTTTTTCTTGAAACCGCAAATTGCCAAGTTTCAAACGATCCTTATATTACTGTTTGCTTAGAAATCTTCTTAAACTTTTTAAACTTCCGTTTAATTTTACATATTAAAGAAATATTACCATGAATTTCCATGTGCAATATATGATACAGAGCGATTTAATCTTATACTCCCACTCGGTTAGAAATCTTTTAAACTTGTGTGTTTAAACAAAAGGGACTGATGTAATACACCCTATGATGTCATATAGTTGCACTTTTTATACAGTTTTTATGAATTTCATAAAAATGTCTTTATTTTTCTCTTATGAAGAAGTGTATCTACTTGCACAAATGGCCAAAGCATGGTTGTGGAAAATGCATGTTAAATCCCATCTCAATAATCAAACAAAAGGTGTTTCTATTAATGTAGAAAGAGGTTATAAATTTTCAATAAAATACAGTACAGATGTTCTGGAAGTACAGCTGTGACATAACACTGTTCAATTAAACAATTAAACTTACTGCACCAGTCGATTATTCACACAGACTGGTGATTTTAAGTCCTTCATATAGCACAGTATTCCACTTGATGTAACTTTGCGTGATAACTCAAACAATATTAAAAATTTAAAGGAACGGGTGATTTCCTCTATAAAAATAGCAATGAAAAGGTGTTGATTTGAAGTACATCTTGATATCGAAAGCCGTCTTGCAATCTTGGAGAAGCCTTTATTTAATTTTCAATATTAAAATCCTATATTGATAGTCAGTCCGCAAAGCCCCGCTAATTAGGTCACGTGACTGTGACTAGATTCTTTTAGCAAGGAAATCGCGCTAGCTACGCAAATTCGATTTTTCGCGGAACACCGACCAGCATGCAACGTGACGTAATTTGCGTAATACGGTACGTGGGACTTATATTCGTCAAAGATGGCAAGCTAAGTGTTTGACGGAAAGATTTTCAATATAATTTTTTCAATTATCTAGATTTAAGCGTTAGTTTTTAAGAAATCTGGTGTCATATGTAGGTCCTAAAATTTAAAGGATACAAAACGTGGTCCATATTTGCTGTGTTTCTGACTCAGCAGATGCAAATTATCACATTTTAAGACTAGATTCGTGTAGGTGACATTAAATGCATTCGATACATATCTAATTTGCGATGTTGCGCCTATGACAACATGACAAAATCTGCTGACGAAATATTCACCAAATTTCCTAATTTCTTCATTATTGTTAAGTGTAATATACAGTAATTATCTTCTTGAGTTACGCGAAAAATTAGATCAAAGATTATAAATGTATTAAATTATTAAACGTAGAAAGTTCTAATGAATTAACCATCCTTCCTTGTGAAGTTGGAACCAGGCTTTTTAGATCTGCTGCATATTAAGGTTACTAAAGGCCCTGCGCATTTTATTTATAACTTTACACTTTCAGCATTTATATTGTAATCTTGTTATTATTAAGGTGGACATTGGGGCAAGATTTTTATCTCACTAGATCCAGCATTCCTAATTTTTTTCAGGAGTTGTTGTTTCATTTCTTTTATAAAGTACATTAACTTGTAAGTTGTACTTCTTCAAGCTCTTCTAAACAGGTATTTTTAGTTTCAGATAAGATATTTAGGGCAAAGTTTTGTTTTCAAGTGAAATTACTTAAATAATTTTCGTCGAATTTTAGCTTCAGTATATTCAAGGGTAGGTAAAATGCATAATGTATGTATTCATAAATTATATGATTAAATGTATTAGAAATAGTTCAGAAAAATGTCATCGTTTACACACGACATTGGTTTTTTTAATGATTTTTGTTGACAGTAATTTTTGTTTGTTTTACGGCTTAAAGTTTGGTTTATTAAGAGAGTTTAATCAACCTCTCAGATCTTTTTTGCATTAAAGTGTTTCAGATTCAATTGCAAAGCACTGCAGCCTCACTAAACATCAATGCCATGGTAGAACAGAAAGTGAAGGATTTTCACCAGTGGAAAAATAGTATTATACATTGTAATCGTAATGTTACGCTGAATTAACTTATTTGTTTCATTTTTATAGTGAATGATTAATTCAAAATATTATTGTAATCAACTGATTTTTGAAATGGAATTCGAGTAAATGGCAAGGAAAAAAATATAAAATGATGCACTTTTAATCATTTGTCGAAGTTGTCGTTTCTCTTTCTTAATGTTCATTTGTAAGTTTTATCGTAGACTATAGGGTACCATCAGATTATTTTAAAAAGAATTTTAAACATTCTTTTGGTGCGTCAAGCATGTCTGTCTTAATAACCACTATAATTAGAACTTCAATAAAGATAGAGCAAGAGCATCTTGAAAATTGTTGATAATGCCACTTAAATTAGTTAAATTGGTATCAGAACATAACAGAAGTCGACCAATCCGGATCCAGCAATACTATCACGTAATGGCTCATTTGCATATTGATAAGGATGACTGGTTGCTTTATATTTAGGCTTCTCGAATTTTATCATACGACCATCTCCCCTCCCCCATTTTAGAAGGGATGTTGGCTCATATACGACCTTCTCCTTATTTTTTTATTGGTCGGTCGGTTGGTGGGGAAAATGTTTTATCGATGGATTGGTGGGGATAATGTTTCATCGAGGAACAAGTTCCCATGGTTTGTTGGGGGGAGGGGGACACTGACACGTCAAAATACAAACAATAAGAATGTCAACAAATATGGACGTTACAATGTCACACAAGAAAATAAGAATGTCAAAAATAACTTTTCTCTTTCTTATACCTGTGGTAGCTCTTAAAAGAGCCTTTGGGTTTCATTTCTGCGTCCATCGGGCAAAACGGAAATTTTGCACCTCACGTGTCTGTGTCGCTATAGATCTTGCGACCTCCACCACCTCCGTCTTTGACTTTGCTTTTTCTTCTTCTTTCTCTGCCTCTGTCTCTTCAGGCCATTCGGCAGCAATCAGCCATTCTTCATGGGCTGCGGCGAGCACTCTCGCCCATTCCCCGTTGCTGAGGATTAGCTCCTCCTGCTCTCTTTAATTGGCTGTCATCCTTACTATGAATGGGGCTCATCGTCGAGCCCCCAGTCACTCTCCGTTGCTGACAAAGCATCGTCAAAATCCCAAGTCTCCTCAAATCTATCCAAAGCATCGAAATAGTTATGTAGTGTAGCCATTGTAGATCTAGTAGATGAAATGATTGAAAATTGCGAAAGCTGGTAGTTTTATTCTGTCTATGACCTGCCGTTCTTTCTCCACACGTAATACTCACCTTGCTGTGATTGGTGTTTGATGTTGTTCATGAGTACAGGTTTGTAAAAACACGTCTTTATTGGTTTCCAACAACCCAGACAGACACTTGTCTAGTTCGTGGTTGTACGCGCCCCTGATTGGCTCGTCTGAGGATCACGCCTTCCTGGTGTGGCTTCACGTGTGTCGTTGACCGACTATCTAGACATCGTGTCCTTGACCTTCTTTTGGGATGTTGCTCTGAATGGTAGCCTTGAAACTGTACGGTAGCCTCGAAATGCAACTTTTTGTATTGAATGTCTTAATGCAAGTTTCTCTTTCTTGAATGTTTATAAGAGACTCTTCAAAAGAGTCCCACGAGGGTAAAGGCACCTGCCCCAACCATCGCAAGGTGCCGTGGGAGTCATGCCACAGTTTTTACTCCTTTCGCCCTCGTTTGTTTTCTTCTACAAACTTTATTATTTTTCTCTTTCAAAACGATACCAGAAAATAAGACGCAGCTTATGGCATAGTAAAATACAACAATAAATATTTGCTTTTTAATGTTCAAGCAAGTGTAGAGGGCTCTTCTACTTTTGAGAGTTCTTCTTCGGGTTTCTCAATGATGATGGGTGGTATGTCCAGTTTTAAATTAACTTGCGTCGTTTTAACAGGGTGGGAAGTGGCGACGACGACGGCAAACGGTCTTTTCTTTGCGAGCGAAACAATAGGTACTTTGACAGGTGCTTTAAAATGTTCTACTGCATATAGACCTTCAATGCTTATCAGTTCGCACCATTGGTCCATGTTATAGGGTTTTTTTCTTTATGGGTGAAACGATACGTACTTTGACTAGAGCTTTCGAATGTTCTACAGCATATAGACCTTGCATGCTCATCAAGTGTGCACCATTGGTCTAGCTTGAGATAAATCCCTTTTTTCTCCGGTTATGACAGCCTATTGACGGCTGGTGCTTCCGTATGGGTCACTGATCGTTTGCATTGTGTGATCGAAATGGCGTATGACCACAAGAATGTTTTCATCTCCTGCGGTCAGACTGATGTAAATCTGTTTTCCTAGAAGCAAATGTAACTTTTCAAGGTGTGACGGACCGTTCGTGCGACGGATTCCGTTGACGCTAGACGTATGGTAATGCAAGATCAGTTCAATTATCTCTTTTTTGTTCTGATAGAGTTCATCTCAATCGCCTTCTTCCATAGCAATGCCTTCAACCGTGACTCGAGGTATTGTGCCGGGGTTTGTTTTGACATACTTGCCGAGATGTACGTATTCTATGCTTTCAAAGTGCGATGTAGACACGTACACGTCCTCTCCTATGGGATAAGCTCGGGTCACCCATCCGCGACTGTCTCTTACTTTGTCGTAAGTCTGCATTTTCAAATCTCTCTTCAAAGGTATGTTGTCAAGACTCGAAGTATGTGGTGAGAATCACATTTCCCTCGTATGCTTGTTATGGCAGTACACGTTCCCGTTCCTCTCGTTTACTTTATTCTAACCGGTTTGAACCATGATATGTCTTATTCGGAGAGCTACGAAAGAATGATGGGTGTTTCTTGGATTCGGCCACTTTTATAACTTTTTCAGTAGAAGGCGCTAGTCGATTATCAGCCAATGACATCCTGTTTCATTCCAATCAGAAGATATGATTTTTGACTGTAAGGCTAGGTTGTTACACGTTGAATCTTTCTCAACAGACATACCCATGGTGCGAACACAAAGTTGGGTTTTCTGCACATCGCTTCTTAAGAAGGCAAGTAAACAGGCGTGCTGGTCTTTCTTGCTTAAATGTTGGGGTTTCTTTGTTTGATTACGTCTTCTTCGTCTTTCAAAATACACACTTGACGAAAACTCTCGGGACGTGTCAAAGTCACCTAATGCTCGGGTGTAAGAGCGATACCCTTCTTGCAAGGTACTTCACCGACAGAGGGAACGTTGCTGTACTTCTTGATATGTACGTAGAGATTGTCTTTAAATGAAGAGATTGTGACGCAGGTATGCTGCCCAAGCGCCATCTTTAGATTTTCTCACGATTTAATACGATGGGTAATTTCCTTTAATTTTGTGGGCGTATCCGTTACCAAATTAGCTCGGCGACTTATCACGGCCCATTTCTCAAGTGTGAGGGCAATACCTTTCTTGGTCGCCACAGGCGTCGTCCCTACATTCGGGTGTGTAAATACAGACGAGTCGTGATGTCGTTTATGTCCGAGCCTCGTGCCCGGTGAACCAGATAATAAATGCAGTAGTGACCACAAACGTTAAAGGAAGGACTCTGAAGAAGTCTGTGGTTGTAAACAAACGGGTTTTTTTTCTTCAAGAAACGTCGAATGGAAAAACTTCGGGGGTTTGCTGTAGGAGTCAAAATATTCCCAAGGACCGATTTTGGGCACGTAAATGGCAACCCAATGCCGGCCCGGTTTCCAACTCGGATCCATGTTGACTACCATGCCACTCGGACGTTCCAAAAGTTAATGTAAGTGATTTGCGGCATGAGCGCCGTCGAACACGTCGCACACGAGTCATCGTGTGTAAGCGTCTTTGTTCAACAATCGAACAACATCGGACGTCTCCGTGATTTCAATTGGTAATGTCGTAGATGATGATGCGGTTTTGATCTATTTTGATGTTGTCGAATTCAGCGTAGATAAGAAGGTTGGTGGTGGAAGTCAATGCTTTTGCAAATTTGAAATCCACACGAAGATTTCCTCATATGTTGACTGTGTAGTGCTGTCCGTGGGATCCGTTGGGCCTCAGGTTGAAAGCGAACAGCGTGTAGCCGTCCAGAAAATCCATCGCAGTGATGTTCATGCCGCCATCACCGTACAAACAACCCGTGGCTGAAAACAGTTGAAGGTAACTGCGGAGAGCTTGATGTGATTCGAAGTTGGGGTGAGCGGCGTAGAAGGATACTGCTTCTCATCGACGTGAAGCGTAAGATAATTCAATCCGAAAGATTGGAAACGAAACGGGTTCTTCTTGTAGACGCCGTTGAAAGAGGCCATTTTTATCAGACAAACCACGATTCTCTTTCGTAGCTCGCCCAGAAATACATTGTCTAGTTCTAAATCTTGGGTTCCAGCCGCTATGGTAATATTTCAGATAATGGTGCGTCGGATCTTGTACTTGGCCGGCTCTCTGTTGAGGGTGACGAGGTCGTTGAACACGTGGGTATCGCTGCACGTCAGTTTGCGCACGTGGAGAATGGCATCTAAGATAATCACACGAAAGTCGGCAGCTGCAGCTCCCGACGTCGAACAAAAAGAGTCCTTACTTTGATGCAGTTTGAGTCGTACTTTCACACCCGGTAGAAGCACCTTGTGTTGAGCTAATATGTTGGAGTGAAGGGACCCATCATCTCAAACACTTTGCTGCCTTTTGTTTTAACGAAGCGTGTTGCAAGTTCCGAGTTGTCCATATGCCCTGCAATGTCTTTGAAGTAAAATTGAGACAGCAGATGTGTATCTTTGGCTTCTCTGTCGTACTTGAGCAAAGTTTCGATCATCGCTGTAAGGGTATGTCGGCGTCGAGTCGCTGATGAGTTTGCTGTTGAGGGCCACGTCTACTTGCGAAAACATCGAATGCAACAGCAGATTGACAGTAGCCACCTTTTCATCGTCTACGGTGGCGTCCTAATCGCTTCCGTCTGCGTTGGTGATTTCCACTTTGACGTAAAGTTGGGCGTTGTTGATTTCCAAATACTTACCTCCTGTTCCGGGAATAATGAATTCAATCGGTCCCGTGGAGTTCAATCCTCCAAAAGGACGGTATTTGACGTATTTGCTGTCTTTGATCACCATTTGTGTCCGAGGAACACTAAACAGCTCCATTTCTAACTGGGAGCAACGTTATTGTGAACGAGATCCATGTTGACGGTGCAATAGCCAAGCTGCTAATGAATCCATAAACGAATGTTGTTTTTCTTATAAGAATATGGACAGCGGTTCCACGTAGTATAAACGATTCGATTTCTTTTTCAAGGCTGACTTTCGGGCACGGATACTCGGACTGAAGTGAGTTGTGCTTGAACGTGCTCGTGTCGGTAAATATTCTTGGGCGTAATGGGCCAATGTTCATAAAATATATCTCGCTTTCCTGTTCAACGGTTTATTTTTAGCCGTCGTGCCACGATTGCCTTTTCGTTTTGACGGTTCGCGTCTGGGTCGCGATCGTTTCTTTTTTGGCGGTGAAGTTCCGCTACTGCTGTTGCTGCAGATAGGCAAAAATCCACGAATAGGATTGAGCGAGACTGTAGGAGGTAAGATCGTGCTTCCAGGAGTATCAATAGGCCGATGCGGGGACGAACCGAATGACGATGGTGGGCGCAGAGGTGTAAGATTACCAGGAGACGGATGAAAAGGCGATGATCGTCTTGGTGTTCACAAACGACGTGAAGGTGCGTTTTTCTTCTTCTTCTTCTTCTTCTTCTTCTTCTTCTTCTTCTTCTTCTTCTTCTTCTTCTTCTTCTTCTTCTTCTTCTTCTTCTTCTTCTTCTTCTTCTTCTTCTTCTTCTTCTTCTTCTTCTTCTTCTTCTTCTTCTTCTTCTTCTTTTTCTTCTTCTTCTTTCTTTTCTTTTCTTCTTCTTCTTCTTCTTCTTCTTCTTCTTCTTCTTCTTCTTCTTCTTCTTCTTCTTCTTCTTCTTCTTCTTCTTCTTCTTCTTCTTCTTCTTCTTCTTCTTCTTCTTCTTCTTCTTCTTCTTCTTCTTCTTCTTCTTCTTCTTCTTCTTCTTCTTCTTCTTCTTCTTCTTCTTCTTCTTCTTCTTCTTCTTCTTCTTCTTCTTCTTCTTCTTCTTCTTCTTCTTCTTCTTCTTCTTCTTCTTCTTCTTCTTCTTCTTCTTCTTCTTTTTCTTCTTCTTCTTCTTCTTCTTCTTCTTCTTCTTCTTCTTCTTCTTCTTCTTCTTCTTCTTCTTTTTCTTCTTCTTCTTCTTCTTCTTCTTCTTCTTCGTCTTCTTCTTCTTCTTTTTTTTCTTCTTCTTCTTCTTTTTCTTCTTTTTCTTCTTCTTCTTCTTCTTCTTCTTCTTCTTCTTCTTCTTTGTCTTCTTCTTCTTCTTCTTCTTCTTCTTCTTCTTCTTCTTCTTCTTCTTCTTCTTCTTCTTCTTCTTCTTCTTCTTCTTCTTCTTCTTCTTCTTCTTCTTCTTCTTCTTTTTCTTCTTCTTCGTCTTCTTCTTCTTCTTCTTCTCATTCTCATTCTCCGTTTTGATTTTCTCCAGGGTTTCAAACACCTGCGCCTGCCGTATCAGAACGTCAGGAGACGCGACTAGAATTATTTCATGTTTGGAACAGCAGGAGTGGAATCACGACAGGTAGTAAAGTCGGCAGTTGTTTCAGTATAGCTACGATAATGTTTTGAAAAAAGTTGAAGTACTTGACGCTTGTATTTAGTCTGGGCGGTAGAACAGGCCAAAATCAGCAACTTGCGTAGATGTTTAACACGAGCTTGCTTCTGCGAGGCAGTCTGTTTCACCGTTCCTTCAGAGCCCTGGGATAGGATTCTTAATCTCTGTACTTCTTGAATGAACGCACTCCACTTGGGTAGATGTATTATATGTCCTTTGCACAAAAATGGTTTAAAGGTCCAAAAGATTGCAACGAACCATTTCATTACTTTGCCGTAGGTTGCCATAACGTCGACTGAAGAGAAAAGTCAACGACGTTAGTTTTCATATAAGTAAATACACGTAACGGCGGTCGAAGAGTCTGGTTTGCAAACGAAATCAATTTAGGGGTGGAATTTATAAAAAGGTAGCCGTATGGGCTCTCGCGTGGCATCGGCATAGACTTCTTGGACGTACCGCAAGCAGCCAGAAAACATCTGGCGAGCCAAATGATCGATAAAATCTCGTTTTTTTTTAATACGAGATAATGAGTGTTGAGACTGAAGGTACGTCCGCCTTAAAAAAAAAGTTTTGTACGAGAAGTACTACAGATAGGTTACGGTGACGACTGCTTTTCGTGAGCATCGCGGTCACGACGGGATTTAGCTCGGTCATCACATCGTCGATGACAAGCAGCTTCCTGTAATCTGCATCCAATCGTTTCAGTTCTTCTTCACCAGGTAATCGTTTGTGAGGTAAAGCTTGCTTCAATGCCTTGTAATCAGTATTCGGCGTAAAACCAATAAACGCGTTCAGGAGGTGAATCGATTAATTGCTCGTGACGTTCCAACAGCGTTCTCACCCACCGGGTATTCCACACCTTGTCGGTCCTGCAACGATACAAGTAAAAGGATGATGTAATGTTCCATCAAGCGTCTCCATCTCTTGAATGTAACGATTAAAATTGCGTAGCTCCTTATATTATCTTTTCAGAAAACAATGATAAAAATATACAATTTTCTATCTATATTTTAAACGAATAACTGGACGGGCGAAAAACGTTGAGAATTTCCGGATGGGTTTGCGGAGGAGGAGGTTAAATCACAAAACAGGGAAGACTTAACGAATTGGATATCGACAAAGAGGATTGGGATGCATTAATTGACACAGAGGAAGGGAATATCGAATCCCAGAAATGCGAACTGGAGGAGATGATTGCGAGAGGAGGGAGTAATCTACCCGAAGAATTCAATACGTTTGTTAATCAATTAATTGTCGAAAACATGCCAATTCCCGACGAACAATTAATACAATTACAAGTCGTTCGGGAGTTTTAGCCGCTTGTTGAAGAAACAAAAAAACTCAATCAAGTTGGGGGAGCCAAGTCGGAGGCTATGGATGTTGATTGACAACCAGATGAAGGAGCGGACAAGTTGGAGACTATGGATGTCGACCGAGAACAGGACGATGGAGATGAACAGGACCAGATGGCTCATCAACACGACGAAGAAGCCGACAGAACTAACGATGAAAAAGTTACCGTCAAGTCTTGCTACCGTATCGAGGATACCAGAGATTCCTATGTACAACTCGGAGGCAAATGAGCATGTTGTGCAGCTCGACGTGGAGAGAATTAGTCGACTGGTCGATCAAGAGGAAGACGTCGTCAACGTATTGCATGCTGTTTTTGAAAGTTTCACCGAACGACTGGTGGAAGGTTTTGCTGCTCAAGATCGTGTGGGTTTCTTCAATTTCAATTTCAATTTATTGCTTCCAGTACAAATGTACATTTGTAAAAAGGATTAACATTTCATAACATACATATAATAGAGAAAAGAAAATTACATAAAACATATAGTTATTATATAAATAATGAATCTATAGATACAAAAAATAAATATAATATTATATATATATATATATAAGACATAACCTGGTAAAATGAGTTAAAGGATTAAAAAAGAATTAAAGAAGTGACTGTGGCTGTCCATTTTGTATATAAAGAGCCCCCTGGTAGATAAAAGAATGTTTGTACAGTTGTATTCTGAATTTTGGCACTATGTTTGAATTGCGAACATTTCTATTGGTTTTGGCAAGAAGGCTTTGTAAAACATTATGTAATGGATGACTTTCACTTGAATTTATTTTTCTTGCTATTGCACTAAAACCTGATTTGGCTCTGTCGTTGAGAATACCAAAAAATAGTCCAAGTTGAAAATCTTTGACGTATATCTTAAGAGTTTCTTAATTTTGTCTTTGTCTTTTTCTAGTAAGAGATGTTGACCAAACTGGTACGGCATAAAGGAGCTGGAATATAATTACGGAATTAAAAAGATTTATTCTGGCATTAAAATTATAAAAAGATAAAATATACGATAAGCTTGACACAATATAGTAAACTTTACTTAGCATTTTTGATATGAGTGGGGTAAAAGACAGTTTGTCATCTATAAAATCTCCAAGGTAATCAGTTTTCGTACAATTGGCAAGCTCAGATCCGTTGATAATTATGCTTTCAGACTTACACAGTAGAAGGCCCGTGTGTTTTACGTTTTTGTTTACAAAACACATTTCCTTTGATTTCTTTGGGTTCAGCAACAAGTTTTTATTATCACATTTGGATACGACATCATTGACAAAGGTTTGATACTCCATTTGGTCCCCAATTACAGATTTTTTGGCAATTTTGCATAAAATGGCAGTATCATCAGCATACTTAGTCACACAAATGTTCTCTCCCGACCGGATTTCATCTGTGTATGTAGTGAAAAGTATTGCAGAGAGAGGGCCTCCCTGAGGTACACCCATATCTATTTTAGCTTTTTCTGATAATTGTTTGTCTAATCGTATTTGTCGGGTCCACCCTTCAAAAAATTGGCTTATCAGATGGATACGCCGCGGATCTTTTACAAAGTTAGTTAAGTCCTTCAGTAGATAGTTTGGCAACACCGTCTTAAACGCACTTGAGAAATCAAGGAAAAGAACCTTTGATATAGTGGTTTCCTTGCAATTCAAGTGAGTAACAATATCATTAACCAGAACCAGTATAGCATCTACACATGAAACGCCCTTTTTATAGGCCAACTGATACGCATCACCTACTTCTTCAAATCTCTCCATCAAATGGGGCAATATAATTTTCTGAAGACTGTTAAAAGCAAAACTTGCTAAATCTATCGGCCTATAATCATTTGGAGTTTGAGGTGTCTTAATTTTGGGAATAGGGCCTGTTATGGCATTTTTCCACAGCAATGGAATTTGACTCTTGGAAATAGTTTCCTCAAAAATGTATGTGTATAAAGGGGCTAAATCGTCACTTAGAAACTTAAAGACCCACCGAGGAAGCTTATCAGATCCGCAGGCAACACACTTTTTATCCTTTTTGAACTGATTACATACAGATTCTACATTTAACCCAGTAATGCATGCATCTCCTGTGTATTCTGGCAAGTAAAAGTCAATGTCTTTGTTACGGGATTGATTAAAACGACCAAAATGTGTTTTCACTTCATCCCCAAGAATTTCATCAATACAAACTTTATTGTTTTCATCTGGGTTTCTAACAGATTTAATCAAGCTCCAAAAAGAATTTGAATTAGCCTTTATGTGACCAAAGGTTTCACTCCTCACATCTCGTACGCATTTATTTATTGTCCTCTAAATCTTGTTTCTCAAGCCTTTATTCCCTTCCTCTATCGCCTTTTGTTTGTCTTTTTCCAGTTGAGTAATTCTGCTATCCGGTGGAATGCGTTTTGTCATTATCACGGGTGCTGACTTTTTGAGTGGTATACACTGTTTACTAACAAACTCGATGTAGCATGAAGTAATTTCTGTAAAGTCATCAAGACTGTCCGATGATTCTTTGAACATATTCTAGTCGGTGGTCTTAAGACATTCCTGCATTTTCATTATACTTTGGTCTGTTAAATCTTTTTCCGTTTTTTTTTTTTTTTCTAGCTTCAAATTTACGGTCCTTTTTGTTGTATTTTGGCATTAGTAATATACTGTTATGATCAGACGTGGAGATGGGGGCTGTCTTCCTTGTTACGTTATAGTCACCTTTGACATATACAGCATCCAGAGTTGAATTCGCATTGGAGAAGGTGACAAAATCTACTTCATTTTTGAAGGACATTGTTTCAAGGAATCTGATTCTTTGCCTGTTTATGTCACCAACAATAATGAAATAGGTCCTGGGATTTTCTCTTTGTAGATTAGTAAGAACCGCTTTCAATTCATTAACAGATGTTGTAAAGTTTGATGACGGTCTGGTGTACACATTTACAATAATAATGTTTGATGTGTCACGTGGTAGATAACGAGGGCGGGCCCGGATTGCGAGCAATTTTCTATTGACACTGATTGACATACTTTAGGGGTACATATTGTCTATTTCTTTGAAATATAAGTAATGAGTCCTCCCCCATTTGCTGAAAATTGCCTGTCATGACGAAACATGTAATAATCGTCGATTAGCAGCGCATTATCTGCTACTCTGTGTTGTGGCATTTCATTCTAGAAAAGTTTGTCCAAATTTTGAAGTTGTGTTTTTTGTAGAGCTATAAATGATAGATTACTCAAATTATTAATTCTTTGTTCTAAATGCATACATTTTCCTTGGAGGCTATTTACATTTGCTGTCAAACCATATGAAAAGCTGAAATTAGACGGATGTGTATGTCTAGTGCGTTGTTGTAATCCAGCTCTCGAGCCTCTATGATGTCGAGCAATTGATAAGTCTTTTAATTTGTTCATCAACCGTGAATCTATTGTGAAAACCTGCCTCCTCCAAATATTGTATAAAGATTGTGAGCTATAGTGTAGGCTAGGCATGGTGACCCTAAAAAGCGTGGTAGGATGGATAGTTGCTAAGGACGCTAAGTTCACTATCAAAAGTAAATGGAAAATATATCAAACCAGGTTTTTTACTTCACTCTCAAGCACCATATTTCAAGTTAGTAATCCACATATAAAACAATTATCACGTTTACAAATGATCAAAAACAGCAAAAGATGACAAAAATACGAAGAAATTACGAGACAAATTTTAACACCGGCAGCTCATAAACAAGCGCCAAGCATCGCCCATTCATGCACCCAGTCTGGGGTGTCCAATATGGGTTCAACTCATGCGGAGATCAAGTGAGCGTGCAGCGTCTTCTAAGCGCTATTTTCAAGTTTCACAATTAAAGACTGCCATCGTGCTCAACGGAGACGTTGAAACCAGTGTGATTCACATCGAGATGCCTCCAGGAAGTGGACGTGCCAACATAAAAGACTGAACCCTGAAAAAACGCTCTATAATCCGTATCATAAGCAAAAACCACCTCTGTCTAGCCAGAGCTCTCGTGACAGCCAAAGCCGCATAGAAAAAAAAAGACAACTTCGTCAACTCAGAAAACATTCTTCAAGGTTTATGTGAGCAAGCGAGACTCGCCAGAGATTTACACTAACAAGCCGGCGTTGCCATGGCTCCCTGTGTATTGGAAGAAGTAGAGCGTTTTCAAGACATGTTACCCAATTACCACGTGAATGTCGTTACAACAAACCCGCACGACTTGTTTCTATTCAGAGGACGTCCTCGTACGAAAAAAACTTCATGTTTTCTACCATAACAATCATTTCGACGTGATCACTTCACTTCCGGGACTACTGGGTACCCATTACTTCTGTGACATTTGTGATAAAGAGTACGAAGTCTTCGACCACATCGTTTCAACAAGGTTTTCGAATGTTGTTTCAATGCAACAAAAGATGAATACCAGCTAACCAAATGGATACAATGTGAAGATTGCGACCGATCCTTCAAGATTCCGACTTGTTTTGCAGTTCACAAGAGGATCCCAAAAAGAAGAAAAGTCACGATCAAACCTAAAACCCAAACAACACCACGCACGATCTGCCAACGCATCCATCGTTGCACTACTTGTGGAGTAACCGTCAAAGGCCAGCACAAATGCGGTCAACGTTACTGCAGACAGTGAGAGTCACCAACCATGCGACCATCTTTGTTACATGCAAACGATCGAAGAAAGAGGAGGAGGAAGAGGAAGAGGAGGAGGAGGAGGAGGAGGAGGAGGAGGAGGAGGAGGAGGAGGAGGAGGAGGAGGAGGAGGAGGAGGAGGAGGAGGAGGAGGAGGAGGAGGAGGAGGAGGAGGAGGAGGAGGAGGAGAAGGAGGAGGTGGTGGAAGTGGTACTTGTCGACGACGCCAAAAATCTTAATATTCTCGGCCTAGAAGACGAGCTGATGAAAGAAAAGAGCCTTCCTCTGAAATACATCTTTTTCGATTTCAAATGTAGGCAGGCAGGAAGACAAGCTTGACAACGGAGAATATTTGCACGTATCAAACTGTTGTGTAGCACATCGTGTTTGTTTAAACTGTATCCAAAACGAAGATATCCATCGAGATTGTGCGTTATGCAGTAAACGGGAACGCATCTTCTCGGAAGAAACACTTAAAAAGACTTTTGCAGCTCGTTGCTTTCTCCAGCAAACAAAGGGAGTACCGCCATCCTCACAACATAAAAGGATACGACGGTTCTTTTATTCTACACCACATGAATGACATCGGAATGTGCCCCAACGTTGTGATGAACGGAGTCAAGCTGATAAGCATCAACTTGAAAGAAAAACTCAGGAACAAGAAAAAGAAAGATTTCACGACCCCGAGGATCATCGATTCATGCAACTTCATTCCGGCTCCTCTCTCTTCTTTTCCCAAGACGTTCGGGTTGAAGGAAAAGAAGAAGGGTTATTTCCCGTACCTATTCAACACACAGCTCTACGAAAATTACGTCGGGCCTTGGCCTGCAGACGAAAACTACAATCCTGATCACATGAAAGCTGCTCAACGCAAAGCCTTTCTCTTATGGTACGAAGGACAGAAGAACAAGACTTTAGACATGGCTCGCGAAATGTACCAGTACTGTTGCAGCGATATAGAACTACTCCGGCTGGGATTCTTGCGTTTCCGAAAAGAGTTTGTTGAAACTACAGGCGAAGATTTTTTTCGAAAATGCATCATTATTTCCATGGCCTGCATGCGCATGTTTCGATGAAAGTTCCTTCGTACCAATACGATTGCCCTGGTTCCTCGATCAGGATACGAGAATGAAATCCAATCTGTGAAAGTCTTTCAATGGGTAAAGGAAAATGGATTGAGCAACAAAAGGGTCGGCAACTGTAACACGCCCGATCTCCCGGAGGAGAGAAGCACATCGGTCTTTATAAAGTAGACGGGTAGGATGAGTCGTTAAAGACTGCCTACGAGTTCTACGGTTGTTTGTGGCACGGTTGCCCCACCTGCTGCCCGCACAGAGAACACAAACTGCTGAGGGTCAAAACAACCGTCGAACATGTTCACGTCAAGCTTACCTGGAAACGAGACTGGGTGAACAGCAAAGGTCTTCGACAAGGCTGGCAACTAGTGGAAATCTGAGAATGCGAGTTCCGAGACGAGCTGGAGATAACCCCACAGATAAAAGACTTCGTCGGTAACCTGGAACTGATCGAACCTCTTCAGCCACGATATGCGTCCTTCAGCGGACGGAATAATGCCATCAAACTTCATCAAGTCGTCGAAGAAGATAAAGAGATCAAGTACGTTGATGTCTGCTCACTCTACCCTTACTTCAAAAAGTATTGCAAATATCCTATTGGCCATCCAACTATCATCAAAACCACGAACACGACCGACATGCGTGACTATGAAGGACTGATCAAATTACCGTCCTACCTCTTCGTAGTCAGTATCACCTCGTACTCAAGGTCTGATGTCGAGGAAAACTCATATTTCAGTTGTGTACCACCTGCGCAGAGACTCTAGCCAAATGACGATGTAAACACTCCAAAAAATAGCGAGCGCTTCATGGGTCGTGGGTGAGCTGCGAGTTACAGAAAGCTGTAGCGAAGGGGTACAAGGTGTTACATATTGACGAGGTGTGGCATTCAAGGAGACAGTGAAGTGTGATCCTGAAACGGGAGGGGCCGGTTTATTCACGGCTTACATCAATACGTTTCTGAAAATAAAAAAGGAAGCGAGCGGATTTCCCGAAGGCTGCGAAACCGACAACCAGCGTCGCCTGTACATCGACAAGTACGAGGCCCGCGAAAGGATAAGACTGGACTACTCTAACATCGCCTAGAACGGGGAAAAGCGAACGTTGGCTAAACTGATGCTCCACTTTCTGGGAAAGTTCGGACAGCGAAGTGCACTTAGCAAGACGAATTTTGTCAACACATGATAGACGAGCTAGAGAAACCTTAAGGTGCTGGGAGCTGCATCACCGAGCTTGTTTCCGGAGGCCCAAAGGACTACGCTTACAAAGTACGTTCGACTAGAACAGGCGCCGTTGTCGTAGGGGAGTGCAAAATCAGAGGCATCACGTTGGACCATAACGCCATTCAATCGGTCAACTTCGAGGCGATGATCAACTTGGTAAATCAAGTGATCCTGAAACAGACCGAGCCTGGGAAGACGACGAAGAACTCATCGTTCCTGTCCGTTATTCATACAGCATTAGGAGAGACGGTCCGGACAGAGTTCTCACCAAATCCATTACCAAGGATTACAGACTGGTTTACAATAAACGCGTCATCCAAGCAGATCTTACGACTCTCCCGTACAGTTATTGAAAGAGCGCATCACTGGCTCTGACGTCATCGTTGCTTTGCTCTGATTGGTCAAAAAGAACATAAAAAGGAAACATCGTGGACCTTTGAATCATTCTTTTATCAGACATCAAAGAAGCAGCTAGGAGACTAGTGTAGCACCCAACAACAGTACGGAAGACTCTTCCGGGCAAAAACGCAAAGCAGCGCCGGTGTATTCACAGACATCAAAGAAACCACATCATGAGACCAGTATCGTAATAGCAAAGACCCCTTTCGAAAATCACCAGGGCAGAGATCAGGCGTAGGGTGCGCAACGACTCTTGCGACCTTGACATCTACGGAGAGCATACCGATGAAGGAAACGTCACTCCGCCGTTCTACGACGCTTTAGGTTGTCTTGCCGCGCTTATAGCTCCCATAGGATGTGGCATGGATGAAGAAAGGGATGCACTGGAACATTTGTTGCAAGAGGCCAAGAAACAGATGGGTGTGCAAGATGAGGAGAGTACAACGACAAACCTCCAGCAGGCCGAAACAGCATCGACTGTCGATTTCAAGCCGACAGAAGAAGAGTTTCTCTTGTTTAAAGATAAAAAAGGACTGGTCAAAATTGCTGAAAGCGATGACGGAGATAACACACGACTTGCTGAAAGCCCAGAGGTCAACGCCCTGATCGAGACGGTCGAAGAAAGGAAAGGTCAAGTGAAAGAGATATCCGACACTCGGAGCTGGAAAGTGGGGTGAAGGAAACGGTAAGCAAAGACTACGAAGAAGAGGAGGTGGTAAATTTACTGAGAGACGTCATCTACAGAACGCTGGGAAGTACGTTGTTGATTTGGCCTTCTTGCTATCATGTGCAAAGTGATGAATTGTCTGTGGGACTTGATTCTTGCACAGGAATCTTGAAACATTGTTTTGTATTTGCATGTGTTTGATTAATGAAAAAAGAAAAAAGAACAAATACGACGGCGGAAGGAACAAACAAAAAACCGTGGCATGATTGCTACGACACCACTGTGTTGATCGGGGTAGGTACTTCAAGCCTCCAATCAAAATGCTGCAAGTAACACAAGTATCATTGATTGGTTAAGGAGAGCATAAAAACAGACAACGTCTTGCACGTCGACTTCACTTTGCCTTTGGACATCGAATAAGACACATTATTTCCGATCAATACGTACCGGTATCGAGAATCATAATGGTTACTTACCATAAAGGTTTAGAAGGAGGATGCTGACAAGGGAAAGATACCCTGCCATAGCTTATTACAGGTTCGGTTTGGCACTCAAGTTCAACAACAGAGTACGAAAAACTTATGCCGTTAGAACACTACTGAAGTACCAGAGTCAAAGACCAGACTACCTTTGGAACTTTGCACCTAAAGACAACAAATGGGGGAAAGCAACCAGATGCAAGCCTCGTAGGCGTTCACACATTAAGAGATCTCGACATTTCGTTTTTATACCAACCATTACAAGATATAAGGCATATGAAGGAAACAAATGATGTCTAAGCCACCTTGGAAAGAGGAACCGCCTTGTATCTTGCAGAATCTAGGAATTCTGAGGAGGTCAAGAACAAAGAAACAGGTCAGCATATGTGGACTACAGGAGGAGGAGTACATTAGATCGAACGATTGATCGATAAAGAATCCAAAGGCTTCTTTAAGAGCCACTAACCATTCAAAGAAAGAGAAAATTGCATTAGGATATTCAATACAGTTTCGAGCTAACGCCAGAGTAGCTTGTATAATAACAGAAGAGCGCCACCAAAGCGGATGACATCACACGTTTCTGGCTTCTGATAGGTCAAAGAGAAAGGAAGAAACGTATAATTTTAGCAAACCTGTCCCTTACTGCCATTTGTATTCAGAACTTCAGAGTGGAGTGGGAAATCTTAGCCGACCAAATGTTTAAATTCTTGAGAAAATGGAGTCCTGAACCTGTCGACTACGATAAAGATTTATACCTAGGAAGCAGATTCAACTGTTTCAAACCTTTCGAAGAAGGGTTTCATCCTGCAAAAGGCGAGGCAATTGTAACAGCCGTTGTAGCAGCTGTTTATGCTTATCAGGACGTGTCAACCGTTTGGGACGGTATATCTATATGGGAGTTTCACCTTGCTGCTCTCAACATGGCAAATGAACACGTCGAGGCCAGTAAAGAATCAAAGAAAGGTCAAGATACTGACAAGAACAAAGCAGACGGCCAACATCAGGGGACCACAGTAGATCGAACGATCGATAAAGAACCCAAAGGCTCTTTTAAGAGCCACCACAGGTATAAGAAAGAGAAAATTCATTTTTGACATTTTTATCGTTTGTATTTTGTTGTGTCAGTGTGTTTTTTTAACCCCA
>JAIGNY010004258.1:252500-270000 GCA_020152595.1 Chiridota heheva
ATATATATATATAAATCATACACTCTCCTTTTGATTCGTGATGTACCATTTATAACTGCGTAGCTAATGCGTTCTTCTTAGTAAGTGTGGACTCCCGTTTGAACCCTGCAAAAGCGCTTTTCCTTCTTGTAACTGGACTCCTCGTGTAGGGTTGCTTTCCTTCAAAAACTTAAACAAATGATTACACATCGAAGAGGTCACAAAAAATTATCAACAACAAAACTATTTCCATTTTGTCTTGACTTCTTAAACCTAGTATAACATAAATTGTACAGTGTTCCTTCCTAAACATGCAAACAGTATATTTAACCGGTTCCTAATCTGCTAATTAGTTCCAGGAAGGTGAATAACATCACCTGATCACTGTTGCAGTTGTGGTTAGGATACTTGATTAATTAGTTTGATATGCTACGGAATTTTCGATTTGGATTTTAATAACTTCTTTTGACGAATTATATATTTCCCTTTTGTAAGTTTTTGTAACATTTGTGAGCGAAAGCTTTATTTACGATTTGCACAAAATCGATTTGCACAAAATCATTTATCTCTAAGCAGATAATGTGTCCACGTTGCAGGTTAAGCCATGATAATACGAATCTTGATTATAAGTATAGTGAATATTAACTGCACTGTGGTTGGTAAATAAAAAAACAGGGTTGATCTAAAAAACAAACTTTTAATTCTTATTCAAACCCCTTTAAACACATAAGTGTGCTAGTATCGACATGATCGAGGAACTGAGCCTGGGAATACATTAATCAATCAGGACTTCAAGCACGACCAGACGACCAAAGAATTCTTTTTGGTTCCTAGAAGGTGTAATTGGTCAGATCAAGGAGGTTCGTCAAAATCATCAAATAGGGGAATCTGGCTTCATACTTTGTCAAGGTTCATTGGTATTGCAAAATTTTAGATTCTCTGTCAACATGCTGACATGACAGCATATGTAATCGTTATGTTCTTACAACCCTGAACCATTTTCAAAAGAGCGCCAAATATTTGGGATGCTTTAAAGGTACATTTGAGTTTATGGAATACAGTTGCAGTTGATATTTGCAATGCTTCGTTGCACAAAGTAACTGGCACGTATGTATAATGTAGAATACTTCCATCACGTGAATTGTATAAGCTAATTTACACTTGTCGTGAATCTTATTTCAGCCAAACATATAGAGTAGACATAATGTGAATGAAATGAAATGAAAAACAACTGAAATTTGGAAAATATATGTGACTTTATGGTTTGATTGACTTGAATCGATATGTCAGTATGCATGGTGGATGGATTAAGTGCAATTATAAGAAAAATAGAGAAACCTAAGAAATATGCAAATAGTATGTTGCAAAGCTTATTGCCGCAAAACCTCACGACAAAACAATGTTATTCGCATGTATTATAATATGTGTAAGAATATATTCTGTGTATATGTAATGATCGTTATGGCAGAGGTTTTATGTTCTCTGTGAGATCGTCGGTTATTTAATGATATACCACATTCTAATATTTAACTTACTCATTACATACTTCCGAACCATACCGTAGGGTCAAGTGTTTATGGAAAAATACTATTGCCAGGAATATTCATATTTAGGCCTAAAATGATTAATGATTCAGACTTTAAATGGTGGTATGACAGTATAAGAAAATTCGAACTGGAGATTCATTTGCAACTTAAGCTTTAAAGTGAGGAAATAAGACATATATCACTTCATGAAAACCTTTCTTCGACTTTGATAGTGTAGGTACGGACGCAATATAGATTTAGAAATTACAATCATTAAACAACCAAAGCAGCTGGTTGTCAATTAAGACACAAAGACATTTTTAGCAAACACTTAAAATGGTGCTGAGATATATGGCAAGAGAAAACTTCATTTACTGCAGCCTAGAGTTTTTCCAAGTCATTTTACGTTGGTCAGCACGGCCATGCTAAATTGAAAAAAGAGCATTAAAATGGAACATGATGGTGAAGAAAGTGTTCAAAATTCTTGTTCCTTGGTTACATGAGTGAGAGGTGGAGGACAGTTACAGTTATCAAAACTGCATAAAAGTGAATGGTACAGAAAATCTGCTCTAAAAATGTGACGACATATCCTCACTTTTACAGAAATTGTTCATGTATCTAATTATAAATTAGTAACAAAATATATAATGTTTTCCCCTTTTCTTCATATTGTGGATAACATTTACCTTGTTAGACTGTGTTATTAATCTTTTGACATACAATTGTAAGCTACAAAATGCCAGAATGAAATTCAAAGAAATGTGAGGATGTGATTTTACAAGCATTCTGATTTCCCCACAAATCAGACCTTAAAACTTAAATAACTTGTTACATGAATAAAATGTTACCCCTTTCTTCACCATTCCTTTCCTTTTACCTGTTTATTGTCCTGCCACATATACAATGAATATTTATTAGCACTAAATTAATCCTTTAAATGTTAAACCGTGGCATCTGATATATATTTCAATTCTGCACTTTTTGGCTGTCTTTTAAAGGATGACCGGGACCTCACAATGATGTGCTCACCCATCACATTCACAATTATTTTCTGCCGCCCGTGATAGTACAATAAACAACGTGTCGCTTAGATCAGAAATTAATGATATTGGTGATCCTCTTACCCGTTATTTTCACAGACAAAAAAGATATTTGTAATTACAAACTTTAAACAGATGAAAAAGTGTTTGAATAACGTGACTCATCTGATACGCATGATGTTACCAATAAATGCCCTTGATGTGCACACGGATCACCAGGTCCACTATTTTGCTATTAATATAAAGCGCACTTTCTGGTGTCTTGCTATCAGGTCTGCGTATATAATTCTGTATCATCTCATGACAGTTGATCTGCAGTTCTTGAATTTCTTCATTCAAAATGGTAAGTACATTTTTATTCCGTTCTTTAGTTTCAGTGGTGTACCTAAATGTTTTCTCCAGTGAGGACGATACAGCACTTTGAAATGTTTTAAATTCTTATCATTACTAATTTTACAAATCATGATTGCATATTTCGAGGAGCTATGATATAAGCAAAGGTAATACGTCACCTTTAAATAGTTTTAGAAAGAACATCAAACAATTGAATAACAGTATTTGAAATGCTATTCAAATTATTAAAAGATTATCAAATTTTCGGTCCTCTACCACCACTACAAAAAAAAAAAAAACTACATCACACTGAAGGGCAATTATACCCACTTCCACTTATATCAGTAGTTGTAACTTCGTTTAACAGTTTATACTGATGTGTGAATTAAGGAGGAAACATTTTCCGTAAATATTTTGGGCCGGGGGTCTCGCAATTCTGGGGCCATTCCTACTTATAATGACGAAGCTGCTCCATTGCACTCAACTCCAGAACATTATCTGGCATATACAATAGTAGGGACACTCGGTGCTTGGTTTGGCATGTGAAGTAAATGATTATACTTATGGCTGAAAAACATAACCATCGTGCCTGGCTGCCTAGTGTTGATTACCTCTTATCATTTTTGTAATTTACACTGAGACTTTGTCTGTGAAGTCCAAAAGAAAACTTAATTTTAAGTATTGCTAAGAATCTTTTGGAAATTATAAAACGACTGATTATCAAAAGCTTATGTTTTGTTCTTCAATTGAGATTCATTAATGTTAGTTGATAGTACGTTTAGTTTTACTCGGTTTTACTATATATTTATAATGTATTCAATATTCAATTATAAGCTGATTGGTGTGATAAGATTTCAAGTTTACAAATTTGCAGTTTTTGTTATCATGTTTACATATATCCACACTTGTCTTGAGTTAAGTGATTAAGTGGGGTGATCCCTTTAAGTGGTTTAATAAAGTGGTCACTTTGGGGATTAAGTGAAGTGATCCCTTTAAGGGATTACATTAAGTGATCCTATAAGTGATTAATGGAGTGATGCCTTTAAGTGATTAAGGAAAGTGATCCCTTTAAGTGATTAAGTGAAGTGATCCTATAAATGATTAAGTGGAGTCATCTCTATACGAGGTTAAGCGAAGTGATCCTTTAAGTGATTATGTGGAGAATGATCCTTATAAGTGATTAAGTGAAGTGATCCGAATAAATGATTAAGTGAGGTGATCCGAATAAGTAATTAAGTGCAGTGATTATTATAAGTTATTAAGTGAAGTGATCTCTCTAAGTGATTAAGTGAGGTAATCCCTTTAAGTGAATAAATAGAGTGACCCATATAAGTGATTAATGGAATGATCCCTTTGAGTGATTAAGTGAAGTGATCTCATAAAAGATTAAGTGGAGTCATTTCTATAAGTGATTAAGTGGAGAATGATCCTTATAAGTGATTAAGTGAAGTGATCCTTATGAATGATTAAGTGAAGTGATCCTTATAAGTGATTAAGTGCAGTAATTATCTTAAGTGATTAAGTGAAGTGATCTCATAAAAGTTTAAGTGGAGTCATCTATATAAATGATTAAGTGAAGAATGATCCCTATAAGTGTTTAGGTGAAGTGATCCGAACAAATGATTAGGTGAAGTGATCCTTATAAGTGATTAAGTGCAGTAACCATTTTAAGTGATTAGGTGAAGTGGTCTCTTTAAGTGATAAAGTGGAGTGATCACTTTAAGTGACTATATGTATATATATATATATATATATATATATATATATATATATATATATATATATATATATATATATATATATATATATATATATATATATATATATATATATATATATATATATATATATATATATATATATATAATATATATATATATATATATATATATATATATATATATATATATATATATATACGTGTGTGTGTGTGTGTGTGTGTGTGTGTATATATATATATATATATATATATATATATATATATATATATATATATATATATAATATATATATATATATATATATGTATATATTTATATAAAGATATAAAGGTATATATATAAAGATATATATATATATATATGTAAAGATATATATGCATGTATGTATGTATGTATGTATGTATGTATGTATTTATGTATGTATGTATGTATGTATGTATGCATGCATGCATGCATGCATGTATGTATGGATGTATGTATGCATGTGTGTGTATGTGTGTATGTGGTGTGTTACGCCAAGTTTGTAAACACGATATCTTAAGAACAGTCATTGAATTCATGTTATATGTGGTACACAGATAGCCCATGGTCCGAAGATGTGCCTTGTTGGTTTTGGTCTTAATGCCACGCATATTAATGAGTGGGCTGAGCTTAATTTAAAATCTTATCAATGTGTATATTTTACCAACCACTTTTCCGTTTTGTTGCAAATTTGACATAATTATGATGTTAGCTAGTGTGTATGTGTTCCTGGTTTTAAAACGTTGAAATTCATCAATGTGCGCAGTGGGCTGGGCTTTATATGATTTTGCTGAAAAAAGCTTGTAAACACGGTATCTCAAGAATGAAAAGTTGCATTCATGTCATATGTGGTACACAGAGAGCCCATGGTCTGTAGATGAGCCCTTTTGTCTTTAATGGTCATGCATTTCAATGAGTCGGTGGGGCTTAATGTAAAACCTAAATATCAACCAACAACGAAAGGATTCATCGAAACCATTACACATTTCGTTTTCTGTTTTTTCTTTAAATTCTGATACTCCGAGACAAAAATCGCGTCACAATTATAGCTATAAATATGTTAACTGTTTCATAAAAAATACAACTTTTTTCATGTGCACACTATTCGCAACTTTCACGTATAGAAAATAGGGAATCTTGGATAAACTTACCTGTTTTTTGGTCTTCCATAATGTTGAAGAAAATACGTCAATATCACATATGTTAATATTCTAAATGACTTGTAAATCATTTGATTATTTATTATGTTCTACACCGCTAAAATCATTCGTTGAACAAAAAGTGTTCATATGCATATGCTTTTTTGTAAATTCGGACGAATAGTTTCACTCCTTCCCGGAAAAATGACTATTTAGCAGACCGTAAGAATTGCGATCCAAACTACTTCCGGGTCATCGTGAAATGTTTAATGTTTGCCGCGTAACAGCCATATAGCAAGATCAGCTCATGTGGATGATAAATTGACCACAAATACAGTAACACATAAAATAAAATAAAAGACAAAAACAGCATTTTCTACTACACGTAGATTGAAATATTCAGCACAGTTAAGCAGATAAAACAATAAGCGACACTAATTCAACATTTAATGCACGCACCGAGTGATTCCGAAAATGTTTTTGGACCGGCCTGGACAAGTATAGTTCATTTAATTCTGTCAATAGTCAGAATATCTGACTTGGTGCTTTATACATGTCAGGTTTCATCTTGATTTGTTGTAGACAAAATGTATAAATGTATAAATTTAAAGACAGCTCTCTTCAGATTTTTAGGCTCTTCGTAGTGAGAAATGGAAAACAAGCTCTTTCATGCTAGCAATAGAAGATGAGATATTTATTTTTGCATATATCTTACATCATAAAGTATAGAGAAATAATGAACTAAGAACATGCTTTGTTGTCAACTAAACATTAATGCAAAGTATAAATCATAATTTTTAGTACATAAACTGTTAATTTGTCTCACTTAATGTATATACGTTTTGAACCATCACCACAATCAAATCAAAATATATATATGTTTTTCCTCACCACAAAAGGTAATATCTTTGCGCATGGCACGGCTAGGTTTAGAGACGTTCAAATTTTTGACACAAACACAACCAGTTCAATATACATTACGTACACGTAATGGAAACATTTTAGTAACATGATATTTTATCTTAATAATCTGATAATGTATACAAACTTATGACTAGATTTCTACAGTTTTTTTCTTCTTCTGTACCTCAAGTTCAGAGATAAGATTAACTAGAGAACGCTTCATCTCCAAATCCAAGTCAATTCGTGATGAGCATCTCGTAATATAGCGCTGGACATGTAATGTTGACGAAGAACATTAACCAACTTTTGATTTTCCTCAGAAATGAACTCCTCAACCGCTTTGACTGCAGACTTCTTTAACTTTTTTTTTTCTTTTCAATTTTAACTTTTTATTTTCCTTTGACTTCCACTTCTTTTCCGCTGCTTCTTTATCTACATCTAACATTTGCTACTCTTTCCTCTTTTGCTCATCTTCCCTTGCCTTTTTCTTAGCCTAATAGTCACCTCTGTATTTTTGGGGGGAATGTGTCACTGATTTCAGAAGATCTGATACGACACGAATACACATAACACCAACTCTTCAGTTTCAGTCCAGTATTGATCGATCTACACTAGTTGGAGTTCAGATGGGGTTTCGTCCTGTGCCCAAGAACAAACTCTTAATATACATTTTGCCAGTAGGAGTTTTACACTCTTGCAGTAGCTCTAGGAGTGGTTTCATCAAGGTACATTTCTTTTGGAATGGTCTCTGTCTGGTAGAATTGCTATTGGATTATATGACACAGGTCCACTGGTGAAGTGGGTGGGACTATCTTTTAAAAAAAATATTTGGTAAAATGCCCAGGAGTGTTGAGAGCTTGATCAATGCCGAGTTTCTTTTTTGAGACACTTGTCAACGATGATGTGTTTCTCCTTTATGTGTGTAGAATACAGACATCCTTCACTACTATTACATTAAATGGACGAGTCTTTTGCATTTAAGACACAGCTGTCGTGTAACACTTTAAACAGTTCTCCTGAAGCTTTTTCCCTTACCTTGCATAACCTTGCTCAACTAAAATGGCTTTATCTGTATCCCGTGTCCCAATGTCTATGACCTTCAGATTCCTTTGGTTCTCAGGTTTATTAGGATCTATAAAGGTTTAGTTGTTACTGATTTTAAATTCTGTAGAGTTGTTGCTAGGGTGAGCATGAGGATTTTGTCTAAAACAAATTTTGTCAACGGCTGGCTAAGTAATTCTCCAATGCATCAAACAAGACGTGGATCATAGACATCTTTTCCAAGAATCTGAAGCTGGTATGGTGGGAAAAGAGCTGTCTTCAATACCTCTATAATTCTCTTGTACCTTGCAGTGCATTCTATCTCCCTCCTAAAATGCTTTTGCTTTGGCAGAAACGAAGGAAGTATTCCTGTGGATTCTTCCACTGCTCCAGGATTATAAGAACTACTGGATTCACAGTTAGCCACCTTCAGCTCACATTCCGTAATGCGTACCTAGCTGTACACTTTGTGACTTCTTCCAAGGATGTATAATCTTCTCGCCTGCTACTGGACAATTAAAAGAATAAATGGATGCCACTAAATAACTGTTCTCAAGTTACTTTTGAAATGTATTGTACACACGGTGAACTGAACAAGATCCAAATTGTAAAAATATCGCTCTGCAGCTATCTTTCAAATAAGCAGTAATCTTTGTATCAAAAACAAAGTTTACATTTGGTCCATCCATACCTACATGAAGAAGATATCTTGTACTCCAGTTCATCTTCTCAGAATATTGAAACATGAAATCTATAAAAGAGTAGTAGAACAGGTGCTAAGTTGAACGAAACCCTTACTAAACAATCTACTTAAATGGTTGTACATATAACCAAACTGTATTGCTTAAATAATTCAACTTATCATTACGTGTCATTCAGTGGCGCAACTAGAGGCCTGGGGGCAGCCCGTAGGAAATCATTCGTTCAGCTCCCCGAATTGTTGCTCGGGACCCGTGGGGTTTACCCAAGCTCCCAACCTGCTGTTGAGCCACTGGTATTACTCCTATTTGTAATACACAACATAAGAAAATGCTATCCCATCCGAAAAGGTAATTCCTTAACCTCTCAGGAGATCTTGAGCTATTGCCAGTTATCTCAGCTATTAGAATATAAAAAAAACCGTAATAAGGAATGTAAAAAAAAACGTGTTTCTTTAAGTTCCCTGATGCAATGATTTAAAGGATAATGATTTAATAAAAGGAGCTAATTACAATGTTGTCAAGCTTCTGTAGAAACTAATGGAAAAAATCCTCTGTATAATTGAAAGCCTTCTTTACTTGGTGCACTTATAGGGAAATGTTCATTACCGTGATATTAACAGTTGTCAAAGTGACAACCTCTTCAGCATCACTCTCGTAAAAATTCTCACTAAGTGAAGTGAAACAGTGCAATAATTGATGTTCAGCCGCAAACAGTTTGACACCTGGCAATGTGTAAAATGCATTGCGGTAGAAATGCGGTTTACATATAAAACGTTGCGTACATAATCAAGATTAGCTATAACTTTGAGAAAAGGTAACATTAGTTATAACTTATAAAAATAAATGTTGAGCATGTGCAAATTCTTGAATAAAAGGCAAAACTATTCAATCCTGAAGTTTCGACATTTGAAAAATATTTTCGGACTTAAGTTCGTATTTAAATACTTTTGTACCAAAATATCCCCCAACTAAGATTTTCTTATTACGTTGACATGCGGATACGCCTTTTTTCAAACAAGAACTTGTTGAACACTATTATAAGAGCGATCTTAAAATGTATGACTGACTTTTTAAAACAATCTATTTATAGCTTAAAGTTTTTCTAATTTGTAAAAACTATCTGACAATAAAGTGGCGGTATGACGTTCCAAACGCACTTTCCACTTATTGTTTGAATGTTCAACTTGCTTTGCACTTCAATATTACGTCTATTAGTTTTCACGTCCAGTTATATTTATAGTATTGCAATTATACTAACAATAATGTTTTCTTTTTTGAAGTGCAAGTCCATCTTTTATCTATTTTCTACTCAAAAATCCATTTTCTCAACTGTTAAGACTCTCGAGAGACTGTTATGTCTTCACTATTACAAAAAGAGATAAACGTATGAGCACTGATATCCGTTTGTATTTGCCTATGACCCCTCCTTTTTCTAAAACACACCATATTATGTCGCAATCACCTGCACGAAATATATCTACCTAATCTGCTATTCACATGTTAACTAATCAAGATAACACACACTTTTAAAATCTGCAAAAATACGAATATTATATTGAATTGTTTCTCGATAAACATATAAATGTATTGATATAGATAGATTAAAAATTGAATATACAGCTGTGTACATGTGCATGGATTGCACCTAAAAAAATATGATACAAAGGGGGCTAAATTAAAAACTAAATAACTTGACGCATCTGCTTACGTAGGTTTAATGCATTATACCAACCTTCATATTAAACTTAACTCTTGCACAGGTTAAATGGAAGCTTGTTGATTTGTCCAAACAACCATTACATGATTATATATTACAATTATTATAGAGACGATCGGTCTTATTGTAATATTGAAACGATATGTTGTTGTACAACACTATCTACGTTTACATGAAATTCACAACCACTTAGCAAGTTGAAAATTAGTGAAAGATTTGGAGCGAAATTCGCAAAGATTTTCAACCACTTCCACAGAGGTAATAGGTTTTCAAATAGTTTTTATCATATTATTCTTTGAAATTTATTTTATAAGAAACGTCTGCAGATACAGCAATAAAATGATCAGTTTCTTATATGATGTTTTTACCGCCTGACAGATTGATTTTAGGAATATTTTCTCGTTAAATTCTTGTTTTGAGTATGAGGTAACAGTAAATGCCAAACCCTGAGTGAAAATTGGTGGTTGATGAATTGAGTAAGGAGGATCAAAATGTCAATCAACCTTTCCTTGCTTAGCCTTATCTGAGTGCATACTAATTAACCCTTTTGATTGAAAGCTGAGAAATTAATTATCAAACATTGTATTTTACAGGGAATCATAGTCATATCAATACAGACCAAAGGAGAGACTTTACTCACTTAAAGATGAACATTTAGGTTCTAATTATCATCTTTTCAAAAAAAAATTCTAATTATTGCTTAAAGCCTATGCCTGTTACATACGCACACACGAAATACGCAAATTAGAACCGACTAAAAGAGTTAGTTTAGTGGTCAGACACATGTTACTGTATACTGAGATAAACATATAACATAACACAATTGTGAAGAAACTGTTTTAATATCTTACTCATTTGAGGACTGTTAAAAATGTCAATGATTTTATGAACATCACCGATGTTGAAACAGTGTAGTTTACAGGAGTGGCACCAGGAGTGGCACTGTCTTGATGTTGATATAGTAAAAGTATGTTTTTTAATTTGTTTTCTGGCAGCTCTCTCTATCTCTTTTTAGTCACAAAATCTCAGAAAATATTTTGATAAACAGCGCCTTTCAGGAATATGAGGCAGTGATGTTCATTTGTAATGCAATATCAGTTCTTTCTACAGAATACTGTAGCTTCATAAGATAAGAATTTCGAATACTTTCTTTTATTCTGCTTCTGTGATTATCCTGTTTTATATGCTTGACCTAATTTTGCATTCAATGTTTGTTTGTTTGAAATCCTAGGAAAATATTTTTGGCTCTTGGGGTATGAAAATAGTTTGACCTTCTTCAAGGTAATACAGTCGCTGGTATGTAAACTGGACATGCCAGAAGGAGCTCTGAAATGACCTTTTGTTTCCTACGTATAACGAATTCATTCGAAAACATATATTCATAATTAAAGATATAAAATGCAATGCACGCTTTAAAATAACGTACCCAAGCGTTACAAACATTATCTCAGTAATGAAACTTATATTCTGATAAAGTTAATATTTACTATATACAATTTACTGTTTCACTGATTACTAATTATCCCATTTAACATAATTACATCTCCATTTCGGCAATTATAGTGCAATAACTCCGCACTTACACCATACTAACATGACTTTCTAGTAGCGTGGAGCTCTGATCTTCACCAGCAAGAGGTACCGATAGAAAAATATCTTTCCCTAAATCGTCTGTTGGTGATGATGTTTTTCCATCCATCAAATGCATTTCCTCAAAATCCCAGTCACCATGTTGAGCTCTCGGATCTGATTCTTTGGAATCTTTCTTCTTGTCATCCGGCTTTTCATCACTTATATCTAAATCAAAATTAAACACTTTCTTTCTATTTTTTCTATGCTTTAGAGTATCATCATCAGATGATCTATCACGTGAGTCTGCGCTTTGAACATGAGCCTCGCTATCCAATGCGTCCGGAGTATCGGGCGCATCTATGTTTTTCTTTGAAATTACACCTAACACTATTAACAACCGGTATATCTGAATTATAAATATTATTCCATTTTTGCACAGAAAGAAATACATTGTTTCCACTTTTGATGCTTCTTCAAGGAAAATAATAATATACAATCTAACAATGAAGAAGACTCCGTCTTGAAATATAACGCTGACTAAAATCGCAAATATTTCCCCTCCAAAGCAGCAAACGAACAATTCACTACACGTTTCCACTGTGCTCCAGCTCTGCTGCTCTACTAGAAAAACTTTAAAGGAACGCCTCTTTTTTCTTTTCGTATTTGTCAAGTTTAAAGGAAACTGCAACAAGCTCCATGCCCAGACAACAATTATTACTCTAAACAAAGCTGGTTGTTTAGTAACATTAGCTAGTTTTGTTGTCTCAGATATGAATTCAAGCATATCAGCTGCCATACCATAATACCCTAGTAATAGTTGTGATAGCTGTTCTCTCGTAAGGGGGCCTTTTGGGGAAAGCCATCGACCGAGCACAAAAACTAGCATCATTGATTGTTCTAGCATTGTAGACCAAAATCTCGATATTCCTCCGAGTTCCTGAGAATAAGATAAACATTTATATATTAAGTAATGTAGTTATTATTTGGCATCCAGTACATTATCTGCATTTGAAATTATAAAGAAGAAGATCACTTGTGGCAAATATCGATCAGTTCCATTATTACATTTTTTGTGAGTAATTGTGTTGACAGCCTTTGTAATACAGCCAACTTTTCGGCGTGATACTCATACAATCCAAGGTAGCATTATCCTAATGAATGTAGCATTGAAAACGGCATTCGATTTATCAACACAACTAACTTTCATTACGTTATAAGTCCAACAAAGAGAAAATGATTACAAAGATGATTACTAACGACGACCACATAACAAATATAATGAATATAATAAGTAGTTGGGTTCACAATCCTTTAGCCTGAAAATTTTGGGTGAGGAAAAGTTGCAAAATCTATGGTTCTTCTCCCTTAGAGCTTTATTTCCCCGTATGTACGGACCTTTTTCGTTTAACACACGATATGACAACATACGCACATATTTTTTTCTGAAATTATAGAGACAGTGTGATTGATTGCAGTCATATAAGCATCTTTCCTTATAATTACTAACAACTCCCTTACAAAAGTGAGTAATATCTAACTAAGCAGAGTTGATTATAAATTAAACATGTAGCACATCATGACAATGATCATGAAATCGTATTTTGTCTACATATTAATTACTTATATTCACAGTTCTGCCTTGGTAGTTTTCGTACGGTCTGTCATGGATGAATTTTCAACCATAGAGTTTTTATGTCATATGTACATTCCGACCAAATGGATTCTCTTCAGGTGATAAACTTGAAAGAAAATATAAACTGATGAGCAAAACTTTCAAAAGATAAACAATAAATGTTCAATTAGCTTTCATCAAAACACACAAACAATTATATTTATTTCTTGTCCTTATAGAAAATATGTATATGGTATCTGAGCACTGTACTACTTCTTTAAGCTTACAAGTAAAAGCCAATCAAGTAAAGTACATGAACTAAACAACATGAATAGACCTACACCATATTCCTTATTTTTCTCTGGATTTGTTATAAATTGTGAAAAAGTGTTGTTCGTCCCAGATAATAGCATAAAAGTGTCCTTCCGGTGGTTGGTGATATCCGGCAATGTGGGAGTTACTTTGTCGGTAGAATTCAAATACAGCAAGCGCTCCTCCCTCGCCTTTTCTTCAAGAATAGCAATTTGTGGCACAATCCAGAGAAGATAGACCAACACGCTGGGTGAAACCCTTTCAAAAGAAAAAAATAAACACTTGTATGAATACCGTTTTGTTGAAATGGTAACATTGATTAAGCCAGCAGGGCCAGGGATATGCGGAGAAGGGGGTCACGTAAAGTTTTTCCAAGTGAAACACGAAAAAGGTATCCCATCTTCTTTTGGCAGCAAAAAAGTTTGAATAAACCGCATTGTCCATGCACACACCTTAGCTTCATCTGTCAATCCATGCAAAAATATTATGGCTAAGCAGCAGATTTGTGAGCAAGTTATATTTTTCCAAATCAGGTCAGGTCACAAGTCACGTGTTGGCAAGTCAAGTCACAATTTATTTTCTCGCTAGTCAAGTCAGTCACAAGTCAAACTTGGAAACTAAAGGCGTTGCAATATTATGATATGGTGCAATCAAAGATGTACGTATACATCCTCGATATAATATTAATGTATAAAAGTCTACAATATTTACAGTAGGAAAATATCCAGATTATAGATTATATTTAAAGATGTATGAACATGTAGCAATTTATAGATTGGTTGAAAATAACACTCTGATCAAGTTTTTAAAAAATCTCAAAATCTCTATATAACTCTTTCAATTTCCATCCTAAATCTTAGTCAGTGACAGACATGAATGAATGATAAGAAAGTATATTCCTGAAAGAATTTTATTGTCTGATTGGTGGGCATGGGAAAGACTTAAAACTTTACCTAAGAACTTGCTACACCATTTAAAAAACGTTTGATGGACATATAAAAACGAAGGAATTACAAAAGAAAATACCAAGGTCCCCCTCCTGTAATTAATGACACAAATTTGGATAGAATATGCAAATTGGTGCCTGAGATCTAAAACTGCTCAAAAATGGTCAATGTGTAGCCGATTTTGATAAAAGTTTTTTCATGCTACCATGATAGTTTTTAATAGATTTTAAAACAATTTAGCTAAAATGTTGCCGCTATGTGCACATATCTTCAATTCTTTCCATTTGCTGTCAAGTTTCAGATACAATTACAAGAGAAACCTGCAGGGTAACTGATGACGTAACTTTTTATAAGGCAATTCATGAAACTGTAAAAGAAATACCAGTCCTTGTTGCTGATTATGTTTGACGCACGACCATGCATCCAATGTTAACTGTGTGAAGAAGGTGCATATCCCCAGGACAGTTTATTAATCAGAATAATACTCTTGTGACATAGATATACGAATACATACACCAATTTTATTTTAAAACGTTTAATCTATTCATTAAGCATTCTTTCTTCAAACTTTCCTTTTGGTCAGATCTTTGATCTGTGACTTCTAAAGCAGCATCTATATGACGTAAAACGTTATTTACATGGAAAAATATTAATGAATAACAATTATTCACAGAGGTGAACGATTCATAATAGACCTACCAATTTTTCCAAAAGTAAAGGCACAAAAATATGTTGCAGACAGTCTGACAGTGGATTGATGTGGCAAAATTAGGGCGCTTTGGTATTTTTGCTACTTTATAAATATTACATACTATAGAGAGTAAAAAGGTAATTAGTAAACAGTAGGAAGGAATTTTGGATCCCTACACGGTCCAACATGTGTATTGCACATTTTATGAAGACAAAAATGAAAACAGAATTGTACAAAACAGCTTGATATCTTGTTCTGTTGATGAGATATTAGATTTGAAAGTTAAAGCAAGCATCTTTGAAATGACTGGTGTAGAAAGACTACTGCATAGTAGTGAAGATACATCTTATTTTCTTAGTATTGTTAAGGCATTTATAAATGTATTTGAACTTTTTCTAATTCATAAATCACAAAGAACTTGAAACCTTTATTTTAACTGCTGGAAGTAACAAAATGTCACGAGGAAACTATTAAATTCATAAAGATTTTGAAGAATACAAAGATGTAATAATTTTGATAATAAGATTTTATAATGTTTTTGTTGCCAGTTTTTGACGTTTTCTTTCACATTGAATGAACTTGAACAACCACATACCTAATCCTTTTAAAACTTATTTCGCTTCCCGTGATGTCCCTTACTTCTAAAGATGTGGATGCAAACAAAATCGTAAAATATGAAGCAATATACTAATTGATGGTGTAACCAAGGCGAATAAACCTTTTTCAACAGTAGGCGTGGACAGCTGCCCTCCCTAAAGTCACTGTAGTGGCAGATGATGACAAATTTGGTTTATGTAGATCCTTTCTACTGGTCAAATGGCAAATTTGCATATTTTCTTTAACAGTAACACTAAATCATTCAAAAAGCTATAAAATGGATACATTTTATATTTCAATTATTCTTTTGGACCAACATTATGAAATATCATCATGCCCCTGCACAGTCATCTGGTCATGTCTAACAGTGGCCCGGTTAATAACAATTATATGCCCTGCGAGAATCTCAAAATGACCACCGGCCCTTAGTACAATGTATAATCACTGATACATGCTTCGAAAGGAAATTATGAAATATTTACATGAGTCAGCAGCATTATGTATAAAATGGATACAACTCTATTAATTACAACTTTTTACATCACCAAAAGTAAATATTTTTTAACAAACTTACAAAAACATTTCACAAATGAAATCAGCTTTAAAGGAACGATATGCTATCAATATCCTACTTGAATTTATTTCCCCAGTCCAGTTTTAAGCATAAAGTCTTTAAGTCGTTGCTCATAAAGTATTGTAAAAGCTTCTTCGCTCCCGACCCCTTGTTTGAACCGATACCCCAAAACCAACGAAAAAAAATACGTTTCAAAGTTTTCAGGTCCAAAATGTGAAAACTATCTCTGTCAAAAAAATTGGTTCTGTAAGCTATAGAAAACATAAACAATCGAACCCCATGAAAACCGAATTGCTTTATTCCGAGTTGGTTTATTTCATCACTATTATCATCTTGAAATAGATTGAATAAAAGTGGCAACAATGGTGACCCTTGTTGTACACCTTTCCGGCATAAAAAGAAATTATAATATTCACAGTTACCTTTTACACGGGATTGTATGCCCTAAAGAAAGACAGAAGAATATTTAATAAATTACCGTAAGTATTTACAATAATACTCAGATTTGATCTGGACCAAAACATTTTATAACTGAATAAGCAAATTTGGCTTCTGATCCTTTCCTTTATTCTCTCTTTGCCTAAGTTTTGCGTGCCCATCTCTCCTTATATTTATCCGTTTAATAATTAATGATCAGAACATCTATGTATTCATTTCTAATCGTGTATGTCTATCTTGTAATTGTCTCACCATTTCCATTCGCCTTCTTTACTTTTCTTCAGTGTATATACAAACTCAATCGCCGAAACAATTGTTAAGATGTAAAAGAAGAATAGATAATGATTTTCCGTAAGTTGAGCTGTTATCGTAACTGCAAAAGTAGCATGGGCCACATAAAGAAGACGCACACCTAGTGCTTCAGATGTTCGTAAATACTTTAAAAACTGTATCAAAAGGGGTTGGTTGTCTTTGTTTGTTGAAAGCTTCATCCTGTATGTCGAACAGATCCTCAAGAAATGGTACAAGCGGCTATTCAAGGTATAGTTCCAAAGATGAACAATTATACGGATTGTAATTTCTAAATACCACCGTTATTATTTCTGATAAAATTCGAAAAACAAAATTAACGAAATG
>JAIGNY010004258.1:275000-280732 GCA_020152595.1 Chiridota heheva
GCGCAGCAAAATCACAAGGTTATCGCCGCTTTGACCTTTGTAACTTATGAATGAAAGTATTTGGGAGTTCATTTCACACGGCTTGACATTTAACATATATCTATTTACCATATATATTAAATTCATTGTGATTGGTGCAAAAAAGGACCCGTATTTTCCAACAAATACAAATTTAATTTGTTTTGCTTCAAAAATATTTCATTAAATTGGAGCGACAGGTCTTTATAATCGCTCAATTAGAAAACAAAAAGCAGGCGAAAGGTCCTTTATTATCGCTCAATTAAGAGAACAAAAAGCAGCCAACTGGTCCTTTATAATCGCTCAATTAGAGAACAAAAAGCAGGCAACAGGTCCTTTATAATCGCTCAATTATAAAACAAAAAGCAGGCAACAGGTCCTCTATAATCGCTCAATTAAAGAACAAAAAGCAGGCAACAGGTCCTTTATAATCGCTCAATTAGAGAACAAAAAGCAGGCAATAGGTCCTTTATAATCGCTCAATTAGAGAACAAAAAGCAAGCAACAGGTCCTTTATAATCGCTTAATCAGAGAACAAAAAGCAGGCAACAGGTCCTTTATAATCGTTTAATCAAAGAACAAAAAGCAAGCGACAGGTCCTTTATAGTCGCTCAATTAGAGAACAAAAAGCAGGCAACAGGTCCGTTATAATCGTTCAATTAGAAAACAAAAAGCAGACATTAGGTCCTTTATAATCGCTCAATTGGAGAACAAAAAGCAGGCAACAGGTCCTTTATAATCGCTCAATTAGAGAACAAAAAGCAGGCAACAGGTCCTTTATAATCGCTCAATTATAAAACAAAAAGCAAGCAACAGGTCCTTTATAATCGCTCAATTAGAGAACAAAAAGCAGGCAACAGGTCCTTTATAATCGCTCAATTAGAAAACAAAAAGCAGGCAATAGGTCCTTTATAATCGCTCAATTAAAGAACAAAAAAGCAGGCAACAGGTCCTTTATAATCGCTTAATCAGAGAACAAAAAGCAGGCAACAGGTCCTTTATAATCGTTTAATCAAAGAACAAAAAGCAAGCTACAGGTCCTTTATAATCGCCCAATTAGAGAACAAAAAGCAGGCAACAGGTCCTTTATAATCGCTTAATCAGAGAACAAAAAGCAGGCAACAGGTCCTTTATAATCGTTTAATCAAAGAACAAAAAGCAAGCTACAGGTCCTTTATAATCGCCCAATTAGAGAACAAAAAGCAGGCAACAGGTCCTTTATAATCGCTTAATTCTAGAACAAAAAGCAGGCAACAGGTCCTTTATAATCGCTTAATCAGAGAACAAAATGCAGGCAACAGGTCCTTTATAATCGCTTAATCAGAGAACAAAAGCAGGCAACAGGTCCTTTATATTCGCTCAATCAGAGAACAAAAAGCAAGCAACAGGTCTTTAATAATTGTTTATTCTTTAGAGATCTGAAGAAAATTACAAATGAACTTTAAGGAATTGCGTATTTTGGAAAGTGAACGGTAATTAATGCTTTGGAACACTTCAAAATAAGGGTCAAGATTTCTACGAGAAACCAGACTTTACAAATAAAACATTCAACGATATCGTGAATTTCATTAGGCAGTATAATGCAAACAGTGTCTTGAACAGAATATATCATTATTTTCAGGAAAACCGATTTCTTTTACAGTTTAGAATTGATCAACTTAATTACAATACAATGGTGATGCATGCTTTTAGCAACGTATCATGTTAAACTAAAGTTGATGAATGTTCAAGCCATTTAAAGTATCCGAACAGAGAACTGACAGTTGCAAATTTAAATACCATCATCTTTTACTCGAAAGGTGTTATAACTTTTATTTTGCCAATTAATCACAATTGATATGGCGGAGCCTTTAATAGATCGTTCATCAGTTTTAGTGGCAGCCACGCGTGCATTTGTCGCAAACCAAGTCCATCCGGGGTTTTACAGCAATATTCATTGGTTTTGTGGATGGATGAAGAGGGAAAGTTCTATAATTGTACATTGTACAGTTGTAAGTCGTCTTCTCTGAAATAGGGATATGTGTGCAAATGTGACTCGAAAAGACAAAATCATCTCTCTGGAATTAATATAGTTTTACCGGGTTAGTTATAATGCATTAATTAATCAAACTAAAAATATTTAATTCAATGTAGGTTATCACTTTAATTAATGTAGATACGAGTGACACTAGTAGTATGCAAAAGGCTGGTTCTGGCCCAATTTTTTATGTCGTTTTTACGTCGTTTTTGTTTTCACTAATTGGGCTGGCTGGTTCTGGCCCACATTCCTTTTTTATTAAGCGGACTGGCGCACTTTTTATAACCTTTTTGTTTCTGCTTTTAACCTTACGAGTCGGGGGTTCTGGCCCACTTTTATGTCCTTTTTATATTTCACTAAGCGGACTGGGGTTCTGGCGCACTTTTTATGTTGTTTTTTATTTTTGTTTTTACTATTTAAGCTAAGGTTCTGGCGCACATTTTATGTCGTTTTGTTCTGGCGCACTTTTTATGTGGTATTTTTTTGTGGCGCACTTTTTAAGTCGGGCTTATGATTTTTTTTTATTTGGGCTGACCCACCCCCCTATCTTGAAAATTTATGACAAAAAGATATATATTTTTTTGATTTACTTCTTCTTTTTTTCTTTCTTTTTTCGTTTTACCTTTTTTTTTAAATGTTTAATCCCTGTAACAAAGGACATAGTGGTGGGCGATCCACTCACAACCCAGCGCTTGGTATCGAGAGGTGACAAGGAAATTGTATTCATTCGCATGCTATATATAATGTGGTGTTCACTTTTCAATAGATTCATACCATGTAGAAATGTCTTGTTGTCATATAGTGCTTCTTTGTACTGCTGATGTCGTTCATCATTTTTATTTTTTGTATATAACCCCCAAAATTAAAGCACCGATGATAACAAACGATAACGCTTTTTTTCCATTTTAACTTCTATTGTATCAGTTCTTTCTAATTAAGTTTCAACATCCACCCCTTTAACACCCGTTCCAGTATCTGGTAGGCTGCCGTATTCTACCCCCAAATCAAGAACTGGAGGTTCTGGGGCTGTGATGAAATTTAAATTATTGTGCTTATAGCAAGGTCTTTAGCGACCATAACATAATAATATCATGATTGCTAAAGACCTTGCTATAGGTAAGCACCATAATATAAATTTTGTAGCCAATTTGTGTATTTATGCACAAAAACATATTGCTAGGAATCACGTACAAATCTTGACCCAGACTGAAATCTAAAGGAGTTAAGGCATAGGTCAAGGTAACGTTAATAACGTTGAATGGAAGATGGGAGATCTAGAGGAGCAGCCACCTGCAACATTGCAAATAAATTGTTGCTGAGCATCCAGACTAGTACCACCACCAAACATTTGACTGCGAGCTTGTGCTTGAGCACCTAAAACAGTCCATACAAGAACACGAAAGCTGTCGTTGATATAGTTAATACCAAGGTCTGTGAAATCATCACTAGTTGGTTTGATTACTTGAAAAGTAGCCATTTTCCATATTTGATGGTTGACTGATGTAGTCGACGGTCAGCATCACTGCCCGGTCACCAAATGACATGATTTTCTTATCATAGTAATTGCTGCTGAGGTGGATGATATCCATGTCGTTAGCCACATAAGTATAAATGATGACACCTCAGGTAGAACCATTTTGAGGACACTTCAGGGAGTGACCCTTTTGAGGACACTTCAGGGAGTGACGTCATATTTTGACATCAGCATGACGTCAGTGATCCCCAAAGCGACATGACGTCATTTGGGGAGGTAGAAACAGATCAATGACGTCATACAGGCCTAGAAAGAAGGTTAAACACTGGGGTTGAAGTGATGGAATAGTCATATGCTGACGTCACATGGCAACAGAAGGCATTTAGAGAGAAAGGGATTGTTAAGGGAAACAAATGGCTGGGGGGAGAGTATACTTATATAAATAGTGTATGCAAAGCAAATCAGAACCATTTGCGACTAAACCAGGAACAATCAAAAAGAGTTTGATCGTGTACAATAAACGTCATGAGCATTCCATCAGCTATTGAAACGGTATTAAAAAGCTTGCTGGAACAAGTCTTCTTAGATCTTGCTCTTCAAGAGGCAAATACGATTTTGAAACGGGATTGTGCCGGTTGTAAGACTGAAGGTAATAATCAGAAGGATCATACATGCATCACAAGAGAAATTGACAGGGGACAGATAGAACAGGCTTTAAACAGCGTCAGTACCGAATTGGGGAGAAGTGTGTTTTACAGAGCTGCACATATCTTACGACTCAGACATCAGAAACTGAAACATATTCGGAAACAAGTGAACGTCTATCGTAATTATTGGAAGTCTGTTGAACCGGAGTGCTCAGATATAAAAAAAATATATATATACTTTGACTGTATCTCAACCATGGGCACTGGGTATTTATATAACAAAATTACGTGTGGAAATGGACAATCTATTAAACAACATAATCCCGGAGCCAGCAACCAGACAGTCTCTTTAGAAGTACAGAAATATCATGAAGAAGTAACTCTCAATTTATGTCATGACATTTTGTTGTGGAGGCATGAGGATTTAACAAGAGCTACCTACGTGTCCGGATGGACCACCAGTTCCTTGGAAGAATGACAAAAATATGATGGCAATTGTCAATAAGGCCAGAAGTATAGCTGTGAGGATGGCAGCTAATGAGAACTATCAAGTGCTTCATAAATTCCTAAATGAAATCCAAGAAGATAATGTTTGTGATGTCACCACAGCGATAATAAAAGAAATTTTTCCAGCTGAAAGAATTCAACTTCATCCTTTTCGAATTATTACTGTTTTGCTATTTATGGCAGATGTATGTCGACAGCTGAGGTTAGCCGTGCTCCAGGATGATAAACTATTAAAGACTTTTATTCAAACAGTATTAGATATCATATGGAAAAATCCTTACAACTGGAACAACTTTCTGACCATGGAAGAAACCTGCACATTTTCCGTAATAAAATCATCATATAAATATATTTTTCCTATAACTGTGACGGTTTTTATTATTTATTACATGATGAAATAGTTAAGTTGTAGCTGTATATACTATGTTTTTATTTGTCTGTTTTTTTATCTCTTATGTATAGTATTTCCTAAGTCTTTATAAATTCGTGTGTGTAGATTCATCAAGTCAGTTGAGAAAATCAGTGGCATTGCATTCATGATGAGTTTTGATGCTTAGAGAAGGGAAGTGTACTATGACCCGTCTCACCTTTTAGGGTTTGGGGGTAAGGATGCGTTGTACCAAAGTGAGAAAGGGGTGAATCCTGCTGCAAAGTATAGAGATGTTGAAGCATGGTTACAAAAGGAGGATGCTTATACCCTTCACAAACCTGTACGAAAACAGTTTGTGATAAACAAGGTGAAAGTACTGGGCATGGATCATTTATGGCAAATTGACTTAGTTGACATGACATCCCTTCTAAAGTACAATCGGGGTATAAAATACCTTGTGACTTGCATCGATGTATTTTTCAAATATGCCTGGGTTATTCCTCTGAAATCTAAGAAAGGAAAAAATCTTAAACTTGCTCTAGAAAAGATTCTTGATTCGGGAAGAAAACCCATCAATTTACAAAGTGATAAAGGAACAGAGTTTTATAATCGCACCGTTCAGACGTATCTGAAGAAGCAAGAAATCCATCATTATTCATCAGAAAGTGAATTTAAAGCTTCAGTTGTCGAACGTTTTAA
>JAIGNY010004264.1:0-157500 GCA_020152595.1 Chiridota heheva
GTACACATCTCGAAATTAGATATGAAATTACTCTTATAAATCACAAATAATTTTTTTTCTCTTGATATACAATCGAATCTAAGAGTATTTTGTAAACCCTCGAGCGGTTATTTACCCTCCAATAGCATCAGTTGTTCTTGAGAGGCAGGAGCGCTGTATATCTTCTATTGGTGTTGTACATCCGTTTTACGGACATACACTCAATGCGCATGCGTTATAATCGTGGCGTCTTATTCAAGCCGACAGCGGGTCTAATCGAATTGTGATAGAACTTTTCTTAGGCTCTTGGTTTGTGATTTGCCCTAAGATGAATTTGAAATGATTTTTTTGATAGTTTTAACAACATTTGGTTTTACTTCACGAATTGGTAAGATGTTTTTTTCGTGATTTTCATTATTTTTTTAATCGGTCGGTTGTCAATTTTATTACGGTTTTTTACCTTTCATGGGCTGTTTTGCCAAAAGTAGTGCTCACATCGTGACATAAAACGATGTCGGTAATTCTTAAAAGTCGTATCTTTGATCGTGTATCCATACGATAAATATGTGTTTTTCGGTTTTAGAGCAAATTGCCGTAATCTAGAACAGAGATTAAATGGAAATTACATCGCTCGAATTTAAATTGATTGTCACGTGATTTTGATTTAAGTTTTCAGGTCAATCGAGGTTATTTTTCCGACTGCTTAGTTAGTTTGGTCACGGTGATACATTATGCGTATAACTGTTTAAGAAATATTCCCGTTTAAAGGAAACACATAATAAGAGTAAACATCAGGAAACTTTATCTGCACGTGACTGTAATGACATATATATATATATATATATATATATATATATATATATATATATATATATATATATATATATATATATATATATATATATATATATATATATATATATATATATATATATATATATATATATATATATATATATATATATATATATATATATATATATATATATATATATATATATATATATATATATATATATATATATATATATATATATATATATATATATATATACAGTATATATATATATATATTTATATATATATATATGTTGTCGACATTTTGCTGATGTTATTAGGGCAAGTTTTATTGTTCATGTACATTATGTTGTAACACAGTAGGTACTTATGTTGAAGGCAGCCTATAGGAATAGCCGTGACCTTGTCATTTTATTTCTAGTGTTAATGACGTCATAATGGGACGTCTTTCCTTTTTTTAGAGGGGGAGAATGTGATAAATATAGAGGATTCATGTATATATTTTCAACACCCTATCCACTAAATAGAAGGTTCCACTCGAGACTACCATCGATACCAGACAGAAAACAGCACAAATATTCTGACTGAATAAACTGTGCCAGCTTTATATTTACTCCGTGTGTCCTCTCTCCTCTATCCTGACAGCTCCTCAGCAGGATACCTTGACTAGTGGGCAACATATATATATATATATATATATATATATATATATATATATATATATATATATATATATATATATATATATATATATATATATATATATATATATATATATGTATATATATATATATATATATATATATATATATATATATATATATGTATATACATATATATATATATATATATATATATATATACATATATACATATATACATATATACATATATACATATATATATATATATATATATATATGTATATATATATATATATATATATATATATATACATATATATATATATATATATATATATATATATATATATATATATATATATATATATATATATATATATATATATATATATATATATATATATATATATATATATATATATATATATATATATATATATATACATAAATGATAATATAAACAAATTAGAAAAACTAAAACAAATTGTGCAGCTCAATTTGTTTGGTTGTATATATTCGTCTGTCTTTTCGCCGTAGTGTCAAATGTGACGAATGTCAAAATTGAAATAATTAATTCCGCATACTGACGAATGTTCGGAAAATTTTGAAGCTTGATGAAATCAAAGTTAGTCAATGTATTATATAGTTTTAACTATTATTGGAAAGAGAAAATGCTAATCTTTTGACAATATTACTTACAATAAAGATAGTTAAAACGAAATATTATTTCATGAAGCTTTAAAGACATTCGTCAGTATGCGGAAATAATAATTCATTATTTCGCGCCAAGTTTCGTTTCACCTAAATAAGACATTCCTCAGTATGTGGAAAGAGGGACGTATTAAAGGGACAAAACATGGGGGGTGGGATTTGTTGAGTGAGGGCACGGCCCTATTTAGTGTGTTAAGCAATACCATGATCTGCTGATTTCGACGAGATGTTTATTTTCCATTGGAAGGATTCTTTTCGAACTCGAAAAAACATATTTTGAGACAATGTTTGTGTTGTGATGGGTAATGCCTCAGCCAGGGGCGTCTCTAGAGGGGGTGCGAACCCCCATTAAAGTGGCCTGTCGGTAAAATGCGCTGGTCCGTCGGCAAATCGCCGAATGTGAATTACAGAAAATAAAAATTTGTTCGCTAACAGAAAAAATCCAACAACCAAGTAAAAGGACTAAAGAAATCATAATTAATGAAATATATTGGAACAAGTGTACAGACTGACGTAGTCTTATAATCGGGCGCAGAGAGCAAAGTACTCCCAACAGCCCAAAAGTTTTGTTTCGATTAGGAAAATTGGGAACCAATCAACAAAAAATTGAAGACAATTTTGGTAACATTTCCCGATAATTGATGTTTTTCGACAATCGAAAGAAAATTGCCCCTAAAATGAATTTTTTTTCTCCCAAAATTGAAAGAGATAATCACAAACATTAAAGAAAATTTCCCAAAATTGAAGAAATCTTACCGAAAATAAAAGAAAAATTGCCTGCAAATGAGGGACCTGTACCGATAATTGAACAAAATTTACCCAAATGCGCAGAAAAATTGCCCTAAATTTAAGTAAATATACCAAACAATGAAGGAATTTGCCCCCAAAATAAAAGAAAATGAAGAAAATTGCACAAGAATTAAGGAAATTTCCCAAAATTGAAAGACACAATTGCCTCTAAATGAAGGAAATGTACCAAAAATTGAAGAAAATTGACCCTAAAATCGGATAAAAGTTTTCCCAAATTAAAAGAAATTAACCTTAAACTTAGGGAAATGTACCGAAAATAATTTGTTGCTAATAAGTTCAGCCATTAATTTTTTTTTGCTTGTCAAGTTCTGTAATTCTAAAACTGTATACTTTGGAAATGACATTGGAATTAATATTTCTGTATAATTTCAGCTTTTGCTGGTAATTGAAATGTTAAAATCTGGTCTTCAAAACAAATATTAAAATCAATTTTTAAAGATTACGTTAAAATTCCCTGATAAAAGTCAAATTTGTGCTGGTGAAAATGAAGAAAATAATTTTATCGTTCTGTTACACTAATAAAATTTCAATATTTCGCATGCATTTTCGTACCTTTGGCTTTAATATAATCGTTATTTATTTCTTTAGAGCAATTTGAATTTGGAGAGATGCATTGTGGGTTGTGATAGCAGAAAAGTGCATTAAATGGTTTGACAAATGATTTTGGAGACAATTTTATTCGTATAGTTTACTTGAGCAGAGACAAGATAGACCGGCTACCTCGCAATTTTTGTTTCTTTTCATCCAGGATAAAAGTGCTGGGTGACCGCTAGCAATCATGTTTGTTCTGACGTCATACTCCAACAACTTTCGTGTTGGTTTGAGTTGGCCCCATGCTAAATCGTTTGTAACAGACAGTCCATAGTAAAATTCAAATAAATTAATAGAGGACAGAGGATTTTATTTTTGTGAGATGCTCTTGTGTAACATCATTATCGACGTGTGTGTTGAAAGCATAACTTGATGACGTATTCACCTCAGGTGACTTTGAATAGTGTTTGAAAAAACCCACGGTCCCATCAAAATCGGTCAAAATGGACCACTTATTACTGATAAAACGATGATATAAGACGTTCCTTTAATGGTAATTGACTCAAAATGCGTATAAGATGTTCTTTTAATGGTGATTATAAATCGAATGGGTAAATCGTTGAAAAAGAGGGTGCTTGTTGAGTTTATTAAAAAGTTATATAAAAGGCGACGACGACAGCGAGTAGGCCTTAGTTTCATTCAAAACTCAGACACGAACATGGAAGCATCAATAAGCACTATCAGCTTCGCTGCACTACCGACCGGTCCGCAACGATTAACCGATGTCCGTGCTGGCACACAAGACAATAAAGATGTAGCCTTAGGAGGCGAACGCTATCTGACCGTCTCTGTCTTCAATGGAAAGTTCTATATTCATGTACGACAGTATTTTACACCCCTGAATGCAGAGACGACACCTGTGGCGACCAAGAAAGGTATTGTCCGACAGCTCATCTGGTAGCGGATATGTTCAAAAAATTAAAGGAAAGTGCCCATCGCATCCATTCGGGAGAAAAGCTAAAGCTGGCGCTTGGGCAGCATACCTACGTCACAATCTCATCATTCAAAGACAATATCTACGTACATATCAGGAAGAACAGCAACGTTCTTTCTATCGGCGAAGTCCCTACAAAAACAGGAATCGCTCTCACACCTGATCAATGGATGACTTTGACTCCCGAAAGTTTTCGTCAAGTGTGTATTTTGAAAGAAGAAGACGCAATCAAGCAAAGAAATCTCGACATTCAAGCAAGAAATACCAACACGCTTCTTAAATCGCCTTCTTACAAAGCGATGTGCAGCAAACCCAACATTGTGTTCACACCCGTGTGTATGACTGTTGAGAAAGAAAAAGAGCCGACGTGTAACAAATCCAACGTTGTCTTACAGTCAAAAAACATATCTGCTGATTGGAATGAAGCAGGATGTCATTCGCTGATAATTGACTAGCGCCCTCTTCTGGAAAAAAAGTTATAAAAGTGCCTGAATCCAAGAAACAACTATCATTTTTTCATAACTTTCCGAGGAAAAACACATCATGGCCCCGATCGGTTGGAATAAAGTAAACGAGAGGAACGGTGATGTGTACTACCATAACAAGCATATGGGAAACATGCGATTCTCACCAACTCCGTCGGGTCCCGACAACATACCATTGAAAAGAGCTTTGAAAATGCAGTTTCGACAAAGTAAGAGACAGTCGCGGATGGCCCGAGCTTATCCCATAGGAGAGAACGTGTACGTGTCTACATCGCAGTTTGAAAGCATCAAATACGTGCATCTCGGCAAATATGTTAAAACCAACCCCTGCACAATCTGACAATACCTCGAGTTACGGCTGAATGCATCGCCATGGAAGGCGTTTGGGATGAACTCTGTCAGAACAAAAATATAATATCTGAACTGTGTCTACCGTCAACGGAGCCCGTCGCATGAGCGGTCCGTCGCACCCTGAAAAGTTACATTTGCTTCTGGGAAAACAGAATTACATCAGTCTGATCGACAGATCGAAGAAGATGAACAAATTCTTGTGAATATCCGCCATTTCGACTACGCTATGCAAACGATCAACGATTTAAACGGACGCACCAGTCGCCAAAGAACGGTCATTCCCGGAGAAAAAGGGATTTCTCTCAACCTGGACCAATGGTGTAAACTGACGAACATAGAAGGCCTATATGCAGTTGAACATTTGAAAGCACTAGTCAAAGTACCTATCGCTTCACCCGAAAAAAAAAAACATCCTGTTCGCCGTCGTCGTCGCCACCTCCCACCCTGTCAAAACAACATAAGGTAAATTTAAAGCTTGACATACCACCCACCATCATCAAGGAACCTAAAGAAGAAGAACTCTCAAAAGAAGAAGAGTTATCTACGCCTGTTTGAACATTAAATACAAATGTTTTATTGTTGTATTGTATTATGTTATATAAGCTGCGTATTATTTTCTGGCATTGTTTTGAAAGAAAATTTTGAAAAATTAGGGCGCTGTATTGCAAACTTATAAGTGATAGATGAAGTAAACCGGATTCCTGGAACTGATGATGTTACTTTTGTTTCAGCATTTGTTATTTTAAAATTTCATTGTAAATATGCATTGTTTGATTAGTGATGGTTTTTAGCGCCATATAACCTGCGTGTTTTTGTGAACGTAGTTTTGTCCTGTTATTCCCACGATTAAGTCCCTGTAGACCCCCTTTGTTCGCGTTAAAATGCAGTTCTGTCCTGCCATTCTCCCCGTAGACGCCATTTTTCCAGTTAAAGTTTCCACAAAAAGAACTGTTTATTAATTGTCAACTTAGTACAATGTCTTCTCGAATGATGTGACTCAATAAATTGTGACAAAATTATCACGATATTATCGATAATCGTGACATTAGCATGGCGATTTATCTATATTATTGATACCTTTCATAGTTTAATTTCCTTAAGTTTTAACTTTTTCGACAAATTTAAATTTCTAATCAACAGATTATCATGGTTATTGCTTTGAATTGGGCGACAATGAGTCCTGTGGTGCCCATGATACCCCCACCTCTGAGTGCTTAATACCAGGGTAACGTACCCTGGGGGACCCATAGCCAGAGATATTTTCGATTTTTACCATATTTTGTTATTTCTTCTTGTATTACACCAAGAGGTACCCTTGGAGCAGGGCGCGTTACCCTTCGGACACCACTTATGGTATAGAAAACACATAGACCCATAGTACTCCCAGAGAACCTCGATTTAATGATCTAACTAACACAACATGATTAAAACCACTCCAAAATGACCGTAAACTCGCCGCAAACAACACTCCTCACACGGATCCCCCCCCCCCTGGGGTTGGTGGCTCTCTGTGCCCTCTCCAAAATTACCGTCAATTCACCGCAAGCAACACTTCTCAGACGGTTTGCTGAAAAGAGTCCCATCCTCTGACGCAATTTGATAACCCAGATGAAAAATCTCAGAGTCACTATGCAGACCCCGACCAATCAGAAGCTCCGTCGTCGAGAATATCCTGTGACGGCAATCCGATGACCCAGATGACCTGAAAACCCTGCCCTAAGATGACGCAATCCGATGACCCGGATGAAAAATCTCAGGGGTCACTATACAGATCCCAACCAATCTGAAGCTCCGTCGTCGAGAATATCCTGTGACGGCAATCCAATGACCCAGATGGAAAATCTCAGGGGCCACTATACAGACCCCGATCAATCAGAAGCCAGCATTAAAAATATGTTAATGAGCTATCACGTGATACCAATGCTGGTTTCTGATTGGTCGGGGTCTGTATAGTGGCCTCCTACTACTATCCTTCGAAAATGTTCGATGCCCCTTCCGAGTAAATGTTAATATATATGCTAAATTCATTCAGATCGCGCCGAGCGAAAACCTATTTTTTTTCAGTCATTTTTGGTGAGATTTGGAATGCAAAATTCGTTCAAACTACGCATTCACAAAGAGTTGTTGCATCCATGATCGATCTATGTATGGCCAACATGACATGACAGCACAGCAAAATGTGGAATAAACGCTTCAGATTAGATACACGCTGCAAAAATAACACTCGTATCCGGAGCTATAGCCTTACTGAAGCTCAAAATCCCTTAAAGGGATGTTGAGCTAGGCTTATGACCGGGAGGGCGGTGTTTATCTCGAGGATGAAGATGTCTCATTACTGTCAATCCCCACTCTCGAGGTAATACGTATAGAGTTTGGGGAATGACTGATTAACTCAAGTTTGGCAGTCCGGGAGCAACCCGAAAAACTGGATACTTTGAAATACCCCCCAAAATGGGGTACATCTATGTATTACGTCATCGCATGAGCCTACACATTTAACTAGCCCACACTAACCGTATGGGGTTTCTCATTTTCCGCTCCGAATTGTCCAAAATTTCACTGGAGATCCTACAATTTTGGAGACGGATAGTAAATAGATATTCAAATCAAAACTTTTCGCCGCTGCTTTTTGACTTCATTGTCGCCTTTTTGAAAAAAATAAATTAAACAGATTTCTCAAAATCTTTTTTATTGATTTTCTCAAAAAGGCGACGATGAATTTCAAAAAGCAACGGCGAAAAGTTTTGATTTGAATATCTATTTACTATCCGTCTCCAAAATTGTAGGATCTCCAGTGAAATTTTGGACAATTCGGAGCGGAAAATGAGAAACATACGTTTAGTGGGCTAGTCAAATGTGTAGGCTCATGCGATGACGTAATACATAAAAGTACCCACTTTGGGGGTATTTTAAAGTACCAGTTTTTCGGGTTGCTCCCGGACTTTCTGGGGAAATCAGACCAGTTGGGACGTCACAGCCTCAGATTGGTCAAAAAAGTATGTATTCTTACATTAACAATTGTTAAGAATGTGAGGATGAGGGCGCCAACCTTCTATATTAGACATACTACACTATTCACATTCATACAAATAAAACAGAGCTTTAAACTTAAAATATCTCTTAACCGGTTAACGGAATAAGATATTTAAGTAGTTTGTTCGTCATCGTGTTTATTTCCATGTACACTTGCATTTAACTCTTTCATTAACATTTTGGAACTTAGGTTGATTTTTAGCTATTTTGTGAATCAAAAACAAGAATTTTTGTGACCAAGGCTTCACCCATGAGCCCCTGCCCAATTTTACCCAAATTTTCCTGTTTAGAAATGGTAACCCTATAATGCCTATCTGAGTATATTTTAACATGATATTTTTCTTCTTATCATCACTTAAATGTTCCGAACTTTTTCAGTTTGTGTCATTTTAGCAATTAGGGGCATTAATGATACGAAATCTTCAGAGCTTTCGGGGCCTTCGTCCCCTGGACCCCTTCCAAGAGGCTTAACCTTAAGCGGGACTTCTACTCCCTGGTTCACTACCCTTAGGCTACTTTGCCCCTGCAGGACCGCACGATTTTTCATTTACATTTTGGAACTTAGCATTGATTTAATTTTGGGGAATCCAAAACAAGAATTTTTCAGAGCTTCCCTACCAAGGTTTCCCCTTAGCCAAGTCAGCAATTTTAAAGGTGTATATCTGCACCAGCTTCCTACTTGTAACCATTAAATTGAATTGGCTTGGTTTGATCTAATTCATGTCTTCTTTTAGTCAGAAGGATTAAAAATAAATACAGTAAAGTTTTTATAACATAGATTTGTTGTAATGTTTTCATTTCATGCACGAAACTTACTAAATTACTATTGATATGCTTTTGGACTACTTTTGGGAATTACACCTATTGTAAAAACGCCGGAAATGAAACCACCAATATAAAAAAAAAATGTCGAAGTTTAAATCGTCTGAGCGAGCAGGCGACTCCAGCCCGGGAGGGGCGCTTTCGAATGGATTGCTTCTGTAAACTGGTAAACAACTTCTTACAAAGCCACTGTCCGAGCCCTGCCTCCATAATTTTATATTACACTGGCGGCATGCTGATCGTCATCATTCACAAAATCAGTGAATTGACAGCAGTTTTGGGCATCTAAATGGCCATATTAGAGGGCGCCCCTTACATCTAATCAACATGTTTTTGTTAATTACTCCTTAGCGTGCCAGAAAGTTTGGTGGAACTTTTTAGTTTAGCAATAAGCAAGTTATTCCACACAGATTGATGAATTTTTGTGTTGCCCCAGGAGGCTACGAAACTCCAGATAGGAAGGGAATTTTAGGCATTTGCCCACAGTCTAGCCTGTTAATTTGGTGATTGGTCTTGGTGCAAAGAGATGTAAGTCTTCAGTGACTGGCAAAGGGTCCCCATCGTAAGTTTTTCCCAGATCCAAAGTAAAGGTACCCCATTGTCCAGGGACATACGAAGTGCCCCTCCCCCCAATAATGAAGGTCTGACGACTTTGATTTTGAAAAGTCACATTCCTTTCACATCTTTTCTTATTCCAAAGGGATCATTTTTGGGAAATTTACTTCATTTTCAGAAATTGTTCTGCATTTTAAGAAGGTTTTTTTTCTTCTTCCAATTTTCCGGAAATGTTGCAAATTTTTCAAAATTTTCCACCTTCCCCTTTACAAATAGTTTTGGATATAAGAGGCTCATACACATTTTCATATGTTCTTCTTACGCCACTGCCACTTAAAATTTGGGTAGCGCTTGCACATGGCAAATGCCGTTTTTGCTGTTTTGGGAGTGTTCTTTTCCAAAATAAAACTAGAGGACAATGGGTCGGTAGAAGTAAGAGCCTGACAATAGTACAAATCCAAGGTAGGAGCCCAACATTGCCGTATGGGACCATCTCACTCAGGGGGCGGTGACTTTTTTTCCCCGACTTCAAAACCTATTAGGAAGGACAAATCGCAATGAATCTGTGATTAAACAATTATGTTTGTGAAATGGCTTCACTTGAGTTTTTGGCTTGGGCGGGGGAGGAGGAGGGGGAGGGGAACCTCCGGAAACTATACTTCATTTCCAGGCCATTTTCTTTATTTTGGGGCAGGTTTTTCCAATTTTTGGAAGCTTTCCATAATTGCGGGGCAATTTTCTTGGATTTTTGGAAAATCATTCATTTACGGGCAATTTTCTTCTATTTAAGGGCAGTTTTTCGATTTCCTTTATCTATTAGGAAATCTAGCCGAGTCGGGCATGATTCCCTGCTCGACTAAATGGTTATCCAGCCGACAGGGGGTCTGCCACCCCCGCCTCGTACGGCCATGGACCCCGTAATTTTTTTATCGTGGCAATATAGCACACAGTCGCATAATTTTCGATTTATTTTTCTTTCAGGACGATGCTCATTATTACTTTCTTTTATAAAAAGATTAGTTATAACACGGGGCCTTGTTTAATATTTGAAAAAACACTGAAGCCTTCATCTCTGTAAAAGTTCACTTACTGAACTTTGGAAAGATGGTGGAGGCTGTCAGTCACAAAGGCCCGGTCCACCCCTTCTTCAAACCTAGAACCTTGGAAGGGAAACGTCTCAGGGAGAAAAGATCCCAAACAAAATCCTGTAAATTAAGTTTCCATAAAGCGTTGCTGCTAATGGGGAAGCTTTCTTCCATTTTCGAGAAATTTTCCTTCATTTGCTCAGTTTTCGGAAAATGTTGGTTGCCACATTTCACCAATAGCTTAAATAATTTTACCATTTTAATGTAAATAATTTTCCAATTTACTTCTCAAACGGACATAAAGCATGTAACCAGGCAGGTGAAATCTTCCCACGTTTCCCTTACTACGCCCCAACTAACGCCCCTCTTCCCATATTTCCTATGCCTCAGCTAGACCTTCACTAGCAATCAGTACAGATGACTCAGAGGTATATATAACTTGGAACCATGAAAGTAGCAATAACAACAACAAAAAAGACTCATCAAAATCGAGTACAAATTGACCATGTAACAGTGTTTTGAAATCTCAGACATCAATATGCAAATTTGCATTAAAATTTGTGATATATTAAAAACAAATATCGTTAAAAAAAAAGAAGTGCTTAACACGCCGCCGCGCTGGTATTACTGTTACATAATATTGATGCCACTTCTGCGGCGGTTACTGATCGGCTTACCAGTATTTGCAGATTTTTGCAAATATTTACATTAATAAAAAACGTTGAATTATAATTGTTTAAATTTGTGTACGTTCACACGATAACTGGCCTTTAAAGAGCGAGCTTGATATTTTCTTTTGTAAATCCTTCGTTTTTTGATTTGTCTATCAGAATTCCTTGAAAAACTGCAGCAAACTAATTCTGACCAAAGTATTTGAGTCTTTATACCATACCTCTAACAAAATTCTAACAAGAATCGAGTTTGTGTCATTTTTAGTGACTGATTTCGGGAAGAAAATGAAAGAATTCCATATAGATTTTGAGTTCTCTGCCCAGTCATACGTCACAATTTGAGCATAAGTTAGAAATTGATCAAAATTTGTATTAACTGTCATGTTATTGCATATCATGAAATATTTGTTCCATGATTTATTCATAAGCCCCTCCCACCATGCAAATTAATACAAATGTTGACAACATCAGCCTTTGCACAATAATTAACATCATCAAAGCAAGTATGATGCAAAAACGATTGCTCATTTATCCTATTTAAAGAATTGTCAGTACGCCCAGTGTACTCATCGGCATTCATGACACTACAACTACATTAAAACATACGTACAGACCATGACCCATCTGTGCACCAGCATAATTCTGATATATCGTTTACATCATTTAGCACTTTCACATTAAGCCACGCCCACCACGTATATTAATGACATCTGTTGATAACATAAGCATGTACATAATAACCAACAAAATTACCATGCCCAATATGACACAAAATGGACATAGAGTTGTTCATTTTATCACTTTTTCCCTTTAAGCCCCGCCCACTTATTAATACGCATGAATCACCACCACAAACATTAGGTCACATCTGCAGACCATGAGCTACGTGTCACACATGATGTGAATCCAGTTCATAGTTTTTGAGATAACGTATTTAGTGCTTTTTTTTACAAAATCATATTAAGCCACGCCAACTTTGCATAATAATGAAATTCAACGTGTTTATACCATGACACCATACGCACTAGATAACATTATTATAATAGCAAATATTAAACAAAATAGATATGTGATTGTCAAATAAAGAGCATTTAAAGATTTTTATATTAAGCCCCGCCTATTTATTAAAGTGGTCCTGCAATGCCTCCAAAAAAAAAAAGAGAACAAAGAGAGATTTAACCTGATATAGGTTTTTTATATTTCTAAATTCAATAATCTGTCAAGAAAACCTGGAAATAAGTCCATTTTCATGATGCAACAAAATTTAGAAATTGATCATCTATTGCTTGCTCCGAATTTTTTTTTAAAGGGATTTGTGACGTCATAACAGTTTGCTACGTCATTTCAGAGACTGCTGATCGTAAACAATGCATGACAAACCTACCAACCACGTACAAATAGCGTCTGATTACGAAAGTTTTTCGGGCTGTTCAGATCTTAATTTGTCATTTTAAGTTCAAGCTATGATGATAATGATTTTAAAAAAAATGGAAAAAAAATGAGGAACATTCTCATAAAGAAGGGACTTGCAGACGAGAAAGAAGGATATCAGGCTTACAACCCTCACATGGTCCTACAGTACTAAGTCTGCGTAGTCGGCAAGAAATTCTTATTGTTTCGCAAGTAATATTTTGTTTAACATAATCAAATTGAAGTGCAACAACATCTACCTCTTTTTTTACGTCTAATGGAAATAGGCCAATAAAGTGTTATTTATCAATGTTCAAGTCTTTGTCGCTAGACGTTTAGTCAACAGGCCTACATGAACTGAATAGATCATTCACGCAATTCCGTTTGCGTTTTTGCACTTGAATTGAAAGTTTTACAGAAAGTGTGAACATTTTGTTAGTTTATTTTCAGTTTGGATATGCTACAAGGGACAGCTTGGTATATGGACACACTAATTACAATTCAGTTCTAATTGATCAGTTTTTCTTACTTCGATCATATTCCGCACTATATATAAAATAAATCATATAAGCTTACAAGTGATAAAGTGGCCCAGTCGATTACGGCATGGTCTTTTGAGAGAGAGGTAACATAGCATAGCATAAAAGATGACGGGTTAAGAAGTGTGAATCACCCCATAAAAAGTCCAAACTACCACCACCATAAAAATAAAAAAATAAAAAATCAAAGACGCCCAGAGTTGGTAAAGAACTTATCAATGTTGACTTTAAAATTGTGAACAGAATTGGAGCTAACTACCCACTGAGGCAAACCATTCCACTCATTAAGAACTCTTAAAACGCTGAATATCTATCCGTGATAATTCTTTGGTCAACTTCAAACTGTTACCATGTGTCACATAAGGATTAGCTGAAACATGCAAGAAATTACAGGAAGTCAAAGCATCACTAACAGATAGGAATTTAAAAACCTGAATCATATCGCCACATACTCTTTTCAAATCAAGCGTGGTCAAACCAAGAATTCGCAACCTAGATTCATAACAGAGCTTCCTTACTTCGGGAATAAGTCTAGTGGCTCTTCGCTAAAGCTGCTCCAAATTGGAACTTAACCCTCTCATAAAAGGGACTCCAAGCCTGAATAGCATACTCAAGGCGAGGCCTGACTATATTATCCAACTGGCACACTTTCCCTCCACACCAAGCACTCTTGTTTTCAACATGAGCCTGCCTAACGGAACCTTATCAAATGATTTTTGGAAGTCCAAATAGATAACATCCACATTATGACCAAAATCAACTTGTTTAGTAACATCATCAAAAAATTAGAAACAAGACACTCTTAGGTAAGAAACCACGCTGGGACAAATTCAACAAACCATTGACCAGTAAATGATCTAGTACAACATCCTTAACAATGGACTCCATGACCTTGCACACAACACTAGTAAGACTCACTGGCCTATAGTTACAGGGCAAACGGTGGACCCCCTTTTTAAAATTAAGTGACATTTGCAATTCTCCAATCACTAGGAACAACACCAACATCAAAGCACTTTTGAAAAGATGATACTCAGGCGAATAGAAACGTCATCGCCTATGAAGCCCGATTCTGATTTTTTTCCGTCAAGGTGACGAAAAATTCATTCTTCTTTTACCATTTTCTCGCAAAAGGTGGGGTAGAGCAGAAAAAAATCATCTTTTTGCAAATCAAATATTCAAAATATCATTAATTCCATCCCCCATGGCAGGATCTCTTTTAAGTCCCACCATGATGAAAACCACATGATATAGCTACCAGCAGTGTAGCTAAAGGGAGGGGGCAGGGACAATTTCCCCACTGCCCCCCGCCCTTAATCCTGCAACCAGTCTTAGAGTTCAGTTGTATCAGCAATCTTGGGAAAAATCACAAAATTTCTGAAAACTTTTTTTTTTATACTTTATAGGCATATTTAGAGTCAGCAAATTTCTGAATTTTCCCCCAATATTTCTAAAGTTTTCCATCAAAATCTCTGACGTCTTCCTCCAAATTTTTAAGTCTTTCCTCGAAATATCCGATGTTTTCCTCCCAATTTCTAATGTGTTCCTCACAAAATCCGGTAATGAGGGGAGAATGGGGAGGGGGAAGGAAGGGGGGGGGGGGTGCAAAAATGTCTATACTGTAGCTACAACACTGTATTTTACGGTATACTTGGCACTTGTTTGGAATATGCCCGGGAAGAGGAAACTACAGTATCTAATCTCATGGAAAGTAGTCTTTTTAATGATGTTCTGAAGTTTTTACTAATTTTGTGATCACTCTCTCTTAAAGAGTATGGAGGCAAACTCAATGTTCCAGAGTACTGGGTTCCATTCTTGGCATGAGTCCTGTGTTCTGGTTGTAGAGAGGCAAACTCATATTCCAAGGTACTGGGTTCTATTCTTGGCATGAGTTCCATGTTCTATTCCAAGGAACTGGGTTCAATTCTTGGCATGAGTCCTGTGTTCTGGTCATAGAAAGGTAAACTCATATTCCAAGGTACTGGATTCAATTCTTGGCATGAGTTCTGTGTTCTGTCCGTAGAGAGGCAAACTCATATTCCAAGGTACTGGGTTCAATTCTTGGCACGAGTCCTGTGTTCTGTCTGTAGAGAGGCAAACTCATATTCCAAGGAACTGGGTTTAATTCTTGGCACGAGTCCGGTCCGTAGAGAGAGGCAAACTCATATAAAAAGGTACTGGATATCTTGGCACAAGTCCTGTGTTCTATCAGTAGAGATGCAAACCCATACTTGAAGGTACTGGGTTTAATTCTTGGCATGTGTTCTGTCCGTAGAGAGGCAAACTCATATTCCAAGGAACCAGGTTCAATTCTTGGCATGAGTCCTGTGTTCTGTCCATAGAGAGGCAAACTCATATTCCAAGAAACTGGGTTAATTCTTGGCATAAGTCCTGTGTGCTGGTTGTAGAGAGGCAAACTCATATAAAAAGGTACTGGGTTCAATTCTTGGCATGAGTCCTGTGTTCTGTCCATAGAGAGGCAAACTCATATTCCAAGAAACTGGGTTAATTCTTGGCATAAGTCCTGTGTGCTGGTTGTAGAGAGGCAAACTCATATAAAAAGGTACTGGGTTCCATTCTTGGCATGAGTCCTGTCCTTAGAAAGGCAAACTCATATTCCAAGAAACCGGGTTCAATTCTTGGCATGAGTCCTGTGTTCTGTCCATAGAGAGGCAAACTCATATTCCAAGGAACTGGGTTCAATTCTTGGCATGAGTCCTGTGTTTTGGTCGTAAAGAGGCAAACTCATATAAAAAGGTACTGAGTTGCTGGCAAGAACCCTACGTTGTCCTTGAGTAAGATACTTTATTCAACTTGTTTTAGTCGACTCAAAATAAGCATCAGTATTGTTAACCTGTAATGGACTGGTGTCTTGTCCAGTGAGAGACACTTAACTCTCCTCTGCTTGCACCACAGAAACCAGGGATGAGCACCAGCCTTCACAGATTAACTTCTCTTAAATCATGATTTCCCAATTAGCAGAAAGTTTCCTGCTTGAAACCTGGAAATTTTGGGACTTATTTCCCCTGCTCCCTTAGAGGTGACACTTCCTATATATGTTTGTTTGTATGATGAGAGCTTAACGGCACCCCAACAGCAAGGGTCAAATTGTGCCTGAGAGGTTAGATCTTTCCAGAGGTAGGAAGGAGAGTAAACAGGGGGAGATTGAGAGAAACACGAAAAATAAAAGCCAGAAAGCTGGGATCGAGAGAGGTGTATGGGTGGAAAAAATAATGTAGAGAGAGAGAGGGGGTGGGGAAGGAGGACTAAATATGGTTGTAGAGGGAAGCTATATATGTACCCCTGTTGTCAAGGTTAAGTCAGACGCAAATAGTGAGAACAAATTGCAGACTATCAGTTTCCAAGAACTTCCTCTTTCACATGAGTGCTTTCGTGCCGAGTGCAGGCGGTTTTCTGGTGAAAACCTTTAGAACAGAATCTGCATTTAAATCTTTTAGCACTGATGTGCGTCAGCTCATGACGATGACGATTGGCCGACCATTTAAACAATTTTCCACAATACTGGCAAGGAAATGTCTGCGGTAGCTGGGATATGCCATGATTTTTAGAATGTTCTTTCAGTGCAGAACTACTGTTGAAACCTACATGGCAAACATTGCATTCAAAACGTGCTTCGCTGTTGGAACCGTCATCAATATCGAGCATGTGTGGTGCATCAGACACGCCCTTCTGCATGTATCCTATAAGAAGCAATAAAATGTTTCATTTACTATAATGTGAACTCATTAGCACATGTTGTTTTTAAATGTATTTCATTTTTGAATGACAAAACAGAATTCAAAACTTAGCTTCTATGATAAAGAAATATATACATCATTAAATACAAACCAACGTATGATAAATGCAAAATGGGACAATTATAAGAACAAAAAAAAACATACGTTTTTGAAAAACACTGTCCTCCCCCATCACTTTGTGAAGGAATTGTATGCCCCCCCTCCCTCCCCCCAACATACACTTTATGAAGAAGAATTACGGCCCTGGTAGTGTTCACACTGTGTGCCAGAGATTCAAAGCTGAATAAACAATACCATCTTCAGTGCTTGAGAAACTACACAAATATTTGCAACATATGAGACAGAAGGAATTGAAAATACAGTATGTATGATTAAACTATCACGTGACGGTTTCTTGTGTATGCAAATTGTTTTCTTCCTATGAAAACGTAAAAAAAAAAACTGTTTTAAAGTCTGCAATTAGACAGACGTAAGACAAAATTGTATGTGTAGGATTTAAGGGTCAAAAGGTCAATTTTATATGAATATATGTGCAGTTTTATCCAATCACAGCTCAAGAAACTGGAGAGACAAATTCCACAAATGATAATCTCTGGGCTTATGGTACACTAGGCGCAGATTAAACGTAAGTTCCCCCTGTTTAGCAACATGTAAAAGGTGAATCCACTAACTGACTAAATACCAATTTTAAAAGGATTTCTAATTGACAGGGCCAAAGTCTCTAATAGGACTTCACAAAACATCTAAATAAAAATAAACAGACAAAAGAGTTACGCTATAGTGTGAATATTCACCATGGTATTATCTTGTCGAGGAGTGGCATAGCTAAGGGGAAGGAAAAGGGAGAGGGGGGGGGGGGGCAATTGTCCCCCTGGACAGAAATTTCCAACATTTTGCACAACAGAAAATTCAGTATGTTGGATTGTTTTGGTAATTCTGATCAAAGCCATCTTGGGAAAAAAGGATTACAAAATTTCTGAAAACCGAATCTTTAGGTTGGGCCTATTTAGCAGTTTTGAGTTCGCACATTTCTGATTTCTCAAAATTTGCAAAGGTTTTCCTCAACATATCTTACTTTTTCCTCAAATTTTTTGAAGATTTTCCAATTCACACTATAGCGTAACTCTTTTGTCTGTTTATTTTTGAAGTAGGCCCACTTTTCCAATTCCCAAAGTATTTTCTCAAAATATGCGACATTTATTCCAAAATTTCCAGTTTTTTTCAAAATGTTCAAAGTCTTTCCTCAAAATTTAAAATTTCCAAAGTTTTCCCTCAAAACTTCAGATTTCCATACTAAAATTTGCATTTTTTTGGGGAGGGGGAAGGGGATTTCAGGAATTTGTTTTAATGGTTTTGCCCCATTGCACAAAAGTCTAGCTATGCCATACCCACCAGGGGCCAACTCATGGTATATTTTCTGGAATAATTAGACAGGCCTCAAAACAATAAAAGCTGTAAAATTTACTTTTAAAACTTATTTCAGTGCTTTTTTGGGGAAGGGGGGAGGAGGATCCGGCTATTTCAATCATATGCTGCCTTATAACACTTGTTACTACAGTGTGGATCCTCCAGCAAATTCAAACAAATAAAGAAAGAACAAGTGTCAAATCTTGGTACAAAAAGCTCACAATATTTTTCCAACAACTGAACTTATATACAAAATGAAAAAAAAGAGCTAATAAATGAAAACGAAGAAGAAGAAAAATGCACCATTCCTAAAAGAACTACAACTGTGATTAACCAGAACCAAAAGGTTTGGTGGTTCCGATGCTGTTTTTTACATAAGCAAATTGTTTTGCAAAATTTGTATTAATTGTCATGCTATTGCATATCATGAAATATTTGTTCCATGATATATTCATAAGCCACAACCACCATACAGATCAATAAAAATGTTGACAACATTAGCATTTGCACAATAATTAACAACATTACCATAGAGCAAGTATGACATAAAAACAGTTGCTCATTTATTCTATTTAAAGAATTTGTCAGTAAGCCCCACTTACTCATTAATATTCATGACATCACTACCACAACATTAGAACATATATACAGACCATGACCCTATCTGTGTACCTGATATAGCATAAATCTGATATATTGTTCATGAAATACAGTATGGTGTTTGCATTATTTAGCACTTTCACATTAAGCCACGCCCACCATGCATACTAATGACATTTGCTGATAACATACCAAGTGCACAATAACCAACAAAATTAATGCCAATATGATGTAAAATGGATGTACCATTGTTCATTTATCACTTTTTCAAAATTTTCACAGTAAGCCCCATCCACTTATCAATATGCATGATATCACCACCAAAAAAAACCAATAGAGTGCTTCTACATGAATTCTACATGGGTTACATGAATCCAGTTTACGGATCTTAATTAGGATACTGTTTTTACAAGCTCTTTTTAGCAAAATAGAATAAAATAAAGCCCCACCAACTATGCATATTAATAAAATTCAACGTTTATACATTATGAACATGTAAACACCAGCTAACATCATAATTAAACCAAATATGAAACAAAACAGACATGCCGTTGTTAAAATATCAACATTTCAAGATGTTTACATTAAGCCCCCACCCACTAATTAATATGCATGACATCACCATCAAAAACAATAGGGCATATCTAGGGACTATGGGCTATCTGTATATCACATATAACATGAATCTAGTATACTGGTCTTGAAATATCGTGGCTACTCGCTGGCCATCACATACACACACACACACCCATATGCACATACACACACATGCCATCACGACCGCATAGGTTCCTGATGCTATTGCATCGGCATCAAACATTTAAAACAACTCCAAGAATTGCAGTACTAATCTTGATTTTAAAAATTCACATTAAAATATCTTACAATCATAACACCTCATTAAGATATAACTACATTTTACATCAACATGACAAGTTTTTCTATAGAAATGTTGTTAGCAATACAACTACTAAGTTGGACAGACCAAACACCTTAAAGAGATTGATAAACAATATTTCTTCACAAATTTGAAGGTTTACAAATTTAAATGAATTATGAAAAACAACAGCTAAACAACTTCATTATAAAGTCAAGGGTGTAGCCAGCCTTTTCAGATTGGGTGGAAATATTTGGACCTTTTGTCATATTTTCTGGACCTTTTAAACATTTTACCATTACCATTGTACTTTTTTTTTTTTTTTTTTTGTGGGGAGTTGTATGACCATGTTGACCCTCCCCCTTCCCTGGAAACACTAATGCAAGGTTCTTACAATATGTGATATTCTCCTTTAAATATATGCTGACAAGCATAGTTCAAATGTGACCAAATGATCACATAAAAAGTTTTAAAAATGCTTCTTCTTTAAACAATGAATTATCCACCTGCATATATGTCAATGCACAAAATTAACATTTGAAGAGTATCAAACAAAATCACAGCTTTTCAACTATTGAAACCCCCTTACTCAGGAGCATATGAAGGGTCACCTCTTAGGGAATGGGGAAACCTCCAAAAGTCCCTGGTTTTAAGTGCAAAAACTATGTTATGTTAATAATCTCCCAATTTTATTTCCTAACTGGGAAAAAGCATGAAACATGGTAGTTTGCCCTCCTCATCCCCATCCTGTTTGCTACACTGCTGCCCTAACTACTATAAAATCAAAAACATGTACTTTTTCTGCATTAGCTCTAAAAATAATCTACATAAGTTTGATTGAGAAGTCTTACACTAGATAATGTCACATCTTACATGCCTCCAATATATCACCTACTGATAATTAAAAATATATATACTACTTCTCTTCTATTAAGTTGAGTTTTACACTTTTCAGTAAAAATCATGATTTCGTTGCACTTTAAAATTGGACTTGTCTTACTTTAGATTGTTGATTATTTTGTATTGCATATGAAAGTTTGGTAAACAAGTTTGGCAATCAGTCCAGTTCAGTTGCAATTGTTATCTAATAAATTCTGGCACACTAGTAAAGGCAAAACCCAAATGCAAACTTTTTTGACTAATAAGAAAAAAAGGAACAATGAATCAGGTTATAAATTTCCAGAATGCTTTCTTCGCTGCTTTGCATGGTACTGCTTCTCAAGGTTTGAGTGCTTCACCATAAGAACAAGGATGGCATTTGTCCCCGAAAGATTTGCTAATTAGTGTGGTGTTTTTGTAGAAAAGAATGTTTTACCCTGCCAAATAAGATCAATTAATGTCAAAAAAAACCCCATTAATGCAAGGGTTGGGATTAGATTCACAAGAGGAAGTTTTGTTTGTTTGTTTGATGAGAGTTTAACGGCACCACAACAGCAAGGGTCAAGTTGTGCCTGAGAGGTTAGATCATTCCAGAGGTAGGAAGGAGAGTAAACATGGGGAGATTGAGAGAAACACGAGAACTAAAAGCCAGAAAGCTGGGATCGGTTTTTTTGTATATAGTATTCTAAACTATATCACCATAGGGAAAGGGGGTGCGCTTTCCTCCAATAATTTTTTTTTTCTTTTTGCAATAAAGAATACAAATATGCTCGATTCATACATATAATTTAATATTTTCCCCCAATCATGTTTTGCTAAAATACCTTGCCACCGCTTATGTTTACAACAAATTTACCAATTAATGTAGGTCAATTCTGTATGCAGTCATAACTGTCATGGACATATCTGCTCAAAAGCTTAGGTTTTTCTTCAAAAAATATGACACCAAGCATGGGCAGTTCACTGTAAGGAGATTTGCTAATTATAGTTTGTTTTTTTGTAATAGAAAACAATTTGCCAAGCTGAATAAAATCCCTTACAGCCTTCTATGTTTACAACAAATTCACTAAATAATGTCTGTTAGTGCCATATGCAGTCATGATTTCTCCACCTGATCAGGCAATTTTTCGTGCGTAAGTTCATGTCTCTGACAGGCCGAATTCTGATGAAATGCCTTGTCACAAAATTTGCATTGGTATCTTTTCACACTGATGTGCGTGAGTTCGTGCCTCCTGCAACTTGTGGCCCACTTGAATGCTTTCCCGCAGTACTGACAAGCTATCTGTGCTACTTTGTGAACCTCGTGTTGCTGTGAATGATACTTAAGGGAGGCAATGTCATGAAAACCTGAGAAGCAAACGTTACACTTGTACGGTAAACTGCCATATAGATCGCCTTCATTGGAGAACAAAGATTCGTCGGGAACCTCCTTCTTGACTTGAGATGACATTCCCACATTCCATCCTAAACACAAGAAGCAAATGAAAGATGGTGCATGAGATTAGAAACAAGTTTCCTGTTTTGAAATCTGTCACATTGTTCCTTTTATCAAACTCCAAATGTTTAAGTATTTCATATTGCTCAATGATACAGTTCTGCATACTTTAGCAAACAACAACAAAGACTGCACATGTAGTACATGGTGAGTGCTAAAAATCAATGTAATGGAGCAGTTTGGACGTGTTTTTCCAAATCATTCCTAGCTAGCTCCACCACTACTTTACGATGTTGTAACATAATTGATGTGTTCATAGTGTGGCAAGCATGGTACATACTGACACACCTGTCTTCATCCTGTTTAATGTTTCCTTTTACCCTTCTAGTAACTATCCTACATTTGATTAATTCTTGCACAGTGTTTGATGCTCGTATGTACCGTGTTTGATGTTCGTATGTACCATTTTGACACTTGTATGTACCGTGTTTGATACTCCTATGTACCATGTTTGATGCTCGTATGTACCGTGTTTGATGCTCGCATGTACCGTGTTTGATGCTCGTAAGTACCGTGTTTGATGCTCGTATGTACCATGTTTGATGCTCGTATGTACCGTGTTTGATGCTCGTAAGTACCGTGTTTGATGCTCGTATGTACCATGTTTGATGCTCGTAAGTACCGTGTTTGATGCTCGTAAGTACCGTGTTTGATGCTCGTATGTACCGGTTTGATGCTCGTATGTACCGTGTTTGATGCTCGTAAGTACCGTGTTTGATGCTCGTAAGTACCGTGTTTGATGCTCGTATGTACCGTGTTTGATGCTCGTAAGTACCATGTTTGATGCTCGTAAGTACCGTGTTTGTTGCTCGTAAGTACCGTATTTGATGCTCGTATGCACCGTGTTTGATGCTCGTATGCACCGTGTTTGATGCTTTCGTAAGTACCGTGTTTGATGCTCGTAAGTACCGTGTTTGATGCTTGTATGTACCGTGTTTGATGCTCGTATGTACCATGTTTGATGCTTGTATGTACCGTGTTTGATGCTCGTATGTACCGTGTTTGATGCTCGTATGTACCATGTTTGATGTTCGTATGTACAGTGTTTGATGCTCGTAAGTACCGTGTTTGATGCTCGTATGTACCGTGTTTGATGCTCGTATGTACCGTGTTTGATGCTCGTATGTACAGTGTTTGATGCTGGTATGTACAGTGTTTGATGCTCGTATGTACCGTGTTTGATGCCCGTATGTACCGTGTTTGATGCTCGTAAGTTCCGTGTTTGATGCTCGTATGTACCGTGTTTGATGCTCGTATGTACCGTCTTTGATGCTCGTATGTAATGTGTTTGATACTCGTTTGTACCGTGTTTGATGCTCGTATGTACCGTGTTTGATGCTCGTATATACCGTGTTTGATGCTCGTATGTACCATGTTTGATGCTCGTATGTAATGTGTTTGATACTCGTTTGTACCGTGTTTGATACTTGTTTGTACTGTGTTTTATGTTTGTATATACAATGTTCAATATTTGAATCAGGGTCAATAAATCGTACATCTGCTGCCCAGGGCAACCAAAAACTTATCTGGGCAACCACTGATATTTACTTGAACTGCCACTATTCCACAAAACAGTACTTTTTTAAATAATATTGTTCGGGATTAGATTTCACTATTCCAACTTTTAAACAATAACAGGGCAAATTCCTTTCTTTAAAATGGGCATAATTTACAACTACTTTATTGGTTGATATGTGCAAATATGTATGTCACTTATAGTATTACATGTACAGTACATGATGTATCATGCAGTTGCGTACAGTCATTCACGTGCAAGCAACCTTGCATATGTGTATTCACGATTAATTGTGATGGCAATTGCAGGCAAGGTGGGAAAAGCTTTTTTCTTTCTGGAAGAAATTCTTGTTATGATAATCTTGTTTGACAACAAAATGTTTTTGCATCAGAAATCAAATTATTGATTACTGATGCCACATGCTTGTCAAAAAAACACTGCTCCACTGGAACAGTGATGTTTAAATATTCACTGTTCCTGCAAAAATAACACTGTTTTGGAACAGCAGAACAGTTACAAATTTGACCCAACAGGGGCCTTATGTAATAAAAGAATGGAATAAATTGCCCACTGATACTGAAAACTTCAGCAACTTTGCAATTTTAAAAAAGAAGCTTAAGACTTTTCTTTTTCGTAATGCTTTTCAATAATGTTTTGATTCATTGTTTGCCCGTTTTTGTTAAGCGCCGCTGAGTACATTGGTTATCATTGTAGATTTGAGCGCTTTATAAGTATCAATTAATAATAATAATAATTATGTACTTTCAGGACAATAACAAATTAAGATAATTTTGCCGTAGGCAAATTGATTTTGTACAGCTTGTTCATACTGTGTTTTAAATGTTTGCATGCACCATGTTTCATGCAATTATGTACAATACTGCGTTGCATGATTGTATAACAATTGTTTCATGCTTGTACTGTATGTACCATGTTTTATGCTGTTATATGTTTTTCTACACACTAACATATTAGGTTGCGTTTTCTTATGTAGTTTCATGGTAGTTTGTGAGGTTTAACGACACTGTTTCATGATTGTATGTACAAAGTGTAATGCTTGTACTGTATGTAAGATGTTATATGTACTGTGTTTCACGATTATATGTACTGTTTCATGATTGTATGTACAAAGTGTAATGCTTGTACTGTATGTAAGATGTTTCACGATTATATGTAGTTTCATGATTGTATGTATTGTACAGGTTTCACAATTGTATGTAGCATTTCTCATGCTCTTATGCAACCTTCTTTCATGCTCTTGTGTACAAGGAGACCTTGACCAAGGAGATGACAAGAAATGTATCACTACCACAATTGAAGCTCTCTTCAGTATGGGCAACCAATTTAAGTCATGGGACAACCAAGAGAAACAACTTCTCTTCAAACAGTCAGAGATTGATCATTTCAACCGATGATAAGAATACGCAAGTTCTCCCCACAATGAGAATAACTAAGACATAAAGACTCTAAATGTTGCATATCAATATCAAGCAAAACATGATGGCCATTTCTGACTCATTGATTATGTGTCTGGTCATCTCCATCGTGGTCAAAACTTTCAGGGTTCAAGTCGGCGTTTACTTCCATTCCACTCCACTAGCAAATGTAATGGTCATATTTACTTGATTATGTTTGTTCTTGTATTCAAGCTTGATGCATGGGAGACCCAATGACACTACATCTCAAGCAATCTAAGCAGACATGTTCTGTAAAAGTCTGAAAAGTAATTCCTAAAAATTAATAACAAGAATGACAGCTGTCATTAAATTCAAGCTTTCTCTGGGTGTGCTCTCCCATTTCTTCTTATTTGGCATGGGTTTGCTCATGTCTGGTACAGGCAAACTTAAGATGAAACGCTTTGGAGCAATATTGGCACTTAAATCTTTTCACACTGATGTGCGTCATTTCATGCCTCTTACAACTTGTTGCCCATTTGAACGCTTTTCCGCAGTAACGGCATGCAATATTTGAGACTTGGTGGCACTCATGCTCAACTGAATGACGCTGCAGAGCTGTGCTGTCTCGAAAGCTTACAAAGCACACGTTGCACTTAAACAAAGAATCGGCAGTATCGGTGTCCCCTTCGGATTCAGAACTGGCAGTGGATGTTGAAGGTTCTTGCTTGATCCACGGAGGTGAAGTCATGCCCATAATCCGTCCTATACACAAGAAGTAAATGAGAGACGTTTGTATCAGTTTCTATTTATGACTGTGAATTCATAATGTTGCTTCCAAACAAGGTATGAAACATTCCTATTCTTGGCTCTCAAGAGTCTTTAAATAAATCTGTTTTATTTTATTTTTATAAACTAGGCAAAAACAAGGTTACATCAAAATAACCGGTTTGATTGACTCCCAGATTGAACAAGTGTATGAAGAGATTGCACAGAGATACATCACAAGACTAAAAAATTAAAGTGTCACTAATTTGCCGATAAAAAATACCAAATGAAAATGGCAGTAAACATGAACATTTTCATCGGTTTCGCAGATCTAAATGTAAAGGTCTTCATAATAAAGTTATTTCTATCAAATCTTCTGATGTACTTCTGCTGCCATCAGCCCTAAAAAGTAGCACGAATGCTCAACTGCTCACACAACACACGGATCTTCCCTTCTTGCCTCGCCTTTTCATTCATTTCGTATGGGTTTGTTCATGCTTTAAACAGTTCAACTTCTGATGAAAAGCCTTCGAGCAATACTGGCATTTGTATCTTTTCACGCTGACGTGCGTAAGCTCATGCCTCTTACAGCTTGTTGCCCATTTAAAAGATTTTCCGCAGTATCGACAAGCTATCTGAGACACTTGGTGTATGTCATGTGTCTGGGAGTGGATATGCAGGGCTGTCCCATCACGAAAACTTGAGAAGCAAATGTTGCATTTAAACGGCAAATCTGAGTGAGAATCTTCTAATTTGATGGTATCCGCGGTAACCAACAGACTGCCTGATCCAGGATGAGACGCCCTTCCACCAGTTTGTCCTACACAAGAAGCAAATGAAATATGAGTTGTGTGAGTTCCTCATAGAGCTTAATGCCTTCAATATGAAACCTTTCAAAATCCAATTTCCAGATAATGAGTCTTCCGGGGCAGTAATTTACATACTGGAATGTGTCAAAGCCTGGATGAAATGGCTTAGCAATGTTGAGCTTTGCAGAACACCCATTTACATAGATAAGATGAGATCTACCCAAATACTTGAATCTTGTATTGGAAAAAATAATCACACATAAGAGTAGCTGGCCAAAAAATTTCTCAAGCACAAAGCTTTGTGCTGCAGAAAATTAAAAAGTGAAACATTTGTACCATTATCAGTGCACCTTTTTATTTGATTGTATCTGTTTTGGTTATATAAAAGTCAAATCAGTCCAGTTTATTATTGTGAGTAGTTAGAGATAGCTATTCACTTAAAATCCCACAGAGCTACAGAATATCTACAAAGTGAAAGGTCAAGTATATTTGGTCAATCATCATGAATTAAGGTTAGCTACAACTGATCTGACCTCTTCTACTCACTCTTACTTTTCCTAGCATGCCTCTTGACACAATGAGACTATGTTTGCTTGGTTTTACCAGGTTTTTAACAAAAGCCTTTCTGTTAGAGTATTATATCAAGACGATATGCGGCCTTTGATAAACCAGTTGCAGAACACTGGTTGCAGACCCGGCCGGGGATTGGACCCTGAATGATATTTGGTCAATTTCACGATTGCGCTACGTAGAGCTGTAAATAGTGGGGATCTGAGAGATCAGATTCTGGTTCTGTTTTGCCGATCTTAGACTTTTGCACCAGGACTTGGAATACATTGAGTGGAATTAACCACATCACTGAAGATTTGATAACAAGTGACTTCAGTGGAACCATTTTGGTTTCCCGTGGCAACAACAGTATAAACTTGGAAGAACCTAATCAAGACGTTAATTAATAATACCGTGATCATGGGTGGTAGAGTCACTACGCATGGGTATATCAGTAGAATCTTACAACCACATGTCTTTTGTAGGTTGTGAAGCTTGATACATAGTTGTGGAGCTTGATACATAGTTGTGGAGCTTGATACATAGTTGTGGAGCTTGATACATAGTTGTGGAGCTTGATACATAGTTGTGGAGCTTGATACATAGTTTACAAAAAAAATATCAAGTCACTCATTCTCAGGTTCAGCACAAAGTTCTTTAAAGAAACAGTATTGAAGTTTTAATTCTATTCCACCTAACGTATGCTATATTATATAAATTACCTAGTCTCACTTTAAAGGTGTTGATATGCAGCTTGCCTTAAGAGCAAGGAGGAAGTGGTCCCCCCTCCCCCTCCCAAAGATTTGCTAATCAGTATTTTTTATAAAATTCAATTAAAAATTTGTTCAATTTTTGCCTCCTAATTACATTTTTCTCCTCCACCTGAAATTGTTTATAGCTTTTTAATGACAAGCAAAATTTCCAAGTAAAAGCAGTTTCAAAGCTTGTATCCAAATTTTTCTGATCTTTGGAATCTTCTTTCGTAGTGGCCGGAAGAACAAGAGCTCTTGGTCTGACCACCAAGACTGACTTTTGACTTTTTCTGACTTTTGTTATGCAGATAGTTTTCAAGGCCAGATATCGTGTGAACATGGATAATGTGGAGACAAAAAACAAAATACAATCCAACGTTTCTGATTGGTCCAAATATATACACAATCACCGACAAGCCAATCAGATGTCGTCACGGAAGCAAAATAACTAGTACTGTACGTATAAGATTTATTGGTGATGGGTCAAGCAAATTGATTGAGTCAAGATTCCTTCTTTTAAGTTCCGCAGACTGGTGATGCTTTGGCTTCTTGCGTTCTTTGCTCGTCTTGCTTATGATCAAAATTTAAAGACACTTCAGATTTCTCGTATCTTGCTTTCTTCGATGGTCAATGAGTGGAAAAAAAATGTCAGAGTAATGGTTAGTTCCGACTCCATTCTTAGTTCAAGGTCCATAAGGATAATTTCTTTACTGCTGTAACAATAGTAGGTAGTATGGGTATTTTAAATCCCTTCCTCAACATGCAGCTAAGGTTATATCTACAGTATATCCATGCATGTTTGATGAATCCGTTGTGAAGCACTGGTGAATGAAGATCCACTAGGGAATTCAACCCTAAACCTCTAGCTTGCCAAGCTGATGATAGGACCACGGAGGACTCTACAGTACAATACTTATAGTTTGTTTTGCTGTGTAGTGGCCGGTGTTTACAAAGGTTTTTTCATATGGAATGCGATACCCTCTATTGAATTCAAATCACAACTCAATGACTTTTCATCCCAGATAATACAAAACGCTTATTTCAAGTGAGTTCCCTCGTGCCTTACACAGTTCATTTTCTGGTGGAATGATTTCTCACAGTACTGGCACTGATATCTTTTCACACCAATGTGCGTAAGCTCATGCCTCTTACAACTTGCGCTCCATTTGAATGGCTTGGCGCAGTATCTACAAGAAATCTGTGAAACTTGGTGCTCCTCATGCTCCTGCGAATGGTTCTGAAGAGACGGGAAATCACCAAAGCCTACAAGACACACTTTGCATTTGAAAGGCAAGGATTCATCATCTGGATCTCTTTTGACGGTCACTGAGGGAGTGTCATTTCTTTGTGGAGATGGTGATGCGATGAAAGATCCTAAACATAAATGAAAGATGTGTGTCAGTACTTGATAGAGTTGGTCTTTTCCTAATACAGTAGTAGTGGGCATCAATAAACCTTTCCAGATTTCCTTTCCAAATAGGCCACGCCCACCATAGCAACGCGGTAACTATGTGAGGCAAACAAATCTCAAATCCGCAATCGTGCATTAACAATGCGTTGACATTTTAAATGTTCGCGAGGCCTGCCTCAAGCTTTGATTCATTTATGGCACTTCTCAGAATTTTCAGAGTTTTGAGCAAATAGGGAAACAAAATTCAGTTTGCTAACTGTTCTGGGTAACAGCAATCAGATTTACAAGCCCGCAGCGGGCCCACAACCGCAATTTTTGTTCACCATTTTGCCATCACTCAGTCTGTGTGTGCAGAATTTTTTTTGTAGTGCGTTGCATCGACTACATAAGCACGCGCCGTTAGCTAGCTGTACTGTACCAGTACCGTGTAGGATGTTTCCCCCCACTTAGTTATGCAGATTTTGTTACCAGGCAAATTCGTGCGTTCATTGGTTAAAACAAGCTGTCAATCATTAAACCCAGAAAGGTTAATTGGTGACCAGAACAAGCTACCAACCTTCTCATCGTGGCAAATCAGTTGAGTATCATCCAAGAATATCAGTTTTGCGTCAAGAGAAACAATAATTATCAGCGACTTGCAAACAGAAGCTGTTAATTTTGTGGTGAGAGTAATAACAATGCGTGTTAGTTTCATTATGACAATCCTTTCAAGTGTTACTTGTGCCATGGTGAAGGTCAGAAAGAGGAATAAAAGAAATCTTAATTGTGAATTAGGAATTACAATGGTTGCTCCAGTCAAGTTCTGTCCAATTTTCGAAAATTAAATTTTTCAAGTTCACAAAGTATTATTAAAAAGTAAGCTAGACAGTGAGGCAATTAGCCTTTCAGTGAAGAAATGTGAACTAATGTGTTTCATGTTACAGTTCTCAGCATGCTTAAATTCCATTAATAGAATGGAATTTAACCCAACTCTTATAAAAGAAATATCAGGTTGACCTTAGGAAAGAAATTCATTCACTGATCCATTAGATATTTGAAATCAGCAATTAATGCATCGTGAATTATGTATATGGATCCGCCTCAATTAATTTATTTAATGAAGAAAGAGATTGCATGAAAACACAGCACACTGTATCTTATAAAGAATTGCAAAGGTTTTAATAGATTGTGAATACCAAGAACTTAAGTGAAATATTCTTGACAATCAAATTTCCTTCTCAGGATATGAATATCATTATTTTGATAAATATATATCACCTACATGTACCAACCACAGACTACCAAAGGTGGGAATATGTATCACATTCAAGACTAGCAAAGTTGAGAATATGATACCTGTTACAGATGAGCAAACTTGGAAATGTCACATGTTCCAGACTAGCAAACTTGAGAATATGTCACCTACAGGTAACACGGAACTAATTATTTGCCCCATTGAAGCCTATGATGAAAGAGTCAAGTTCCAGTTCCTTTTTGTACCAGAATGTTATAGATTTGGGATCTTTTGTGATGTTTTCCAAAAAAGTACCATCTAATATCTTTTGGATGAGGATACTTTCAATAGGGTATCACCAGAGGTTTTGGCCCTTTTTTGGGTGCTAAAGTGAAGAGGTGTAGTGTAATACACCCTCACCAAATTTGGGTATAGGTCCATGGTAAAATAGTTCCCAATGAAAGTTTTACTGAAACAAATCTTGTCAAGTTTGGATATGCAGTCAAGACCAATCCTTTCTCTACCATTCTAAAATTTTCAACTTCTTAGCTTCCAGTCCCATGACATGGGACCTCTCAAAAACATTTTTATTAGCCTTTTTTCCTAGGGTTCTCACTTTTTGATGGCGGAGTGATACCTTATTAGTTCCGTGCTACAGCAAATTCGGAAATGTCACATGTTCCAGACAAGCAAACTTGGGAAAATTTTACCTGTTACAAACTAGCAAACTTGGGAATATGTTACTGTACAGCTAGGTCTGTTACAGACTACAATCGTGGCCAAGTGTTGGGACAAAACTGTTCAAAAAGTATAAGTATTTCGCCTCACCTCTCCCCATTCAATGTTTTGCGCTTTGCAGGATTTGTCCCAACTACTTTTGGCCACGATTGTCTGAGCGCCTGAACAAAGTATATGACAGCCAACGATGTGATAATGAGAATTCATAGAGGGCAAGCTCATGACATCGTTCAAAATGAGGTGTATATCATATGAAATACAGTAGGGAGGGGGCATCTAATGCAATACACGTGTACATACTCCTTTGGCAAGCCACCATTTAAAAATTTAGAGTATTATGTTTAGATCAAATAAATAATGAAGGAAATAAGTTGTATGGGTTGTATGGCCATTGTCGTCAATTTTGAATGTTAAAGAGTTGAAGACTTGTTGACGACAGTAAACACCATATTAGAAACGCCCACAAATGTTGGCATAAGTGTGCCACTTTTGGCTACTCCCCGGGGAAGTGATGAAATACGGGACCAATAACATTGTAATAAATGTGGATTCAATCAATTCCGGAAATAATCAGCGCAAATATCTGATTATTGTAGTGGCACCACAACATGGTCTTTTGTATTACTGCAAAGCTGAGGCAATCAATTTGCAATAAATCCTGTCGTTTTCTTTTATTTTTGAAATCTTTTGAAGTGTCGTAAGGAACTTAAATTTGATAAATTTATACTATCTACATCTCCCTAAAGGACCATATTTAATTTCATTATAGTTCTCGAGAAACCAACGGTTTGCACTATATATGTTGTATTCACTTGTGTGTCCCCTGGCTGTTATCAGGCTTGTTTGCGTGTGGCCTTTGCCCTCCACCCCCTCTGTCCGTGCTCGTTCATTTGTGCTTGTCTCTTGTTGTTGTTACTTTGTACCACGCACGGCCTGCAGCTGTGGAGCCCAGTCATTAAACAATAAGTTTTGTTTGTATGTTGTAAAGTTTGATCTATACATGTAGGTTACTCTTTCTCTATTATTTGCCGCAAACTGTGAGATGCGTGCTTTTTGCACAGGCAAATGCTGCAAACAGTCAAACAAATGCTGCAAACAGTCAAAGGGTGTGCACTTTGCATAGCATACTCCTATAAATTAGTGTTTTTATATGCAAATGACTTTTGAATTATCAAATTGTGCATTCAAACATGGTAAAATGCAACTTTCAACATTGATCAAGGGGAGTGGGGATTTGTCGCAATTACTTTTGGCCACAATTGTAGCAAACATGGAAAACTGTTACAGACTAGCAAACTTGGGAATAAGTTATCTGGTACAAACTACCAGCAAACTCTAGAATATCTTAGGTACGTGTTACAGACTAGCAAACTTGGGAATATATGTAGGTGTTACAGACTAGCAAACTTGGGAATATGTTACGTACAGTACGTGTTACAGACTAGCAAACTTGGCAATATGTCACCTGGCACAGATTAGTAATCTTGGTAATATGTCACCTGGTACAGACTAGCAATCTTGTCAATATGTTACGTACGTGTTACAGACTAGCAAACTTGGGAATATGTTACGTAGGTGTTACAGACTAGCAATCTTGTCAATATCTTACGTACGTGTTACAGACTAGCAATCTTGTCAATATGTTACGTACGTGTTACAGACTAGCAAACTTGGGAATATGTTACGTACGTGTTACAGACTAGCAATCTTGTCAATATGTTACGTACGTGTTACAGACTAGCAATCTTGGGAATATGTTACGTACGTGTTACAGACTAGCAAACTTGGGAATATGTCACCTGGTACAGACTAGTAATCTTGGTAATATGTCACCTGGTACAGACTGGCAATCTTGTCAATATGTTACGTACGTGTTACAGACTAGCAATCTTGTCAATATGTTACGTACGTGTTACAGACTAGCAAATTTGGGAATATGTTGCATAGGTGTTACAGACTAGCAAACTTGGGAATATGTTACGTATGTGTTAGACTAGCAATCTTGGGAAAATGTTACGTACGTGTTACAGACTAGCAATCTTGTCAATATGTTATGTATGTGTTACAGACTAGCAATCTTGGCAATATGTTACGTATGTGTTACAGACTAGAAACTTGGCAATATGTCACCTGGTACAGACTAGTAATCTTGGCAATATGTCACCTGGTACAGACTAGCAATCTTGGGAATATGTCACCTGGTAGCAACCTTTGAAATGTCACCTGGTACAGACTAGCAAGCCTTTGGAATATGTCACCTGTACAGACTAAAAACCTTTAAAATATGTCACCTGGTACAGACTAGTAAACTTGGGAACATCTCACCCGTTAATACAGACTACCAGTTGAGGGGCACATTAATGCGTGCAAAGCGCTGCACCTTTTCGGAGAGAGGTCCAAGCCTCAAGCCACTGGTGAAGCCCTGGAATTTCTCACTAATGAGGTTAAGATTATTTTTTTTTTTTTTTAAGAAGTTGACCTCTAAAACATTTTGTATCTTTTTTCTTATTGAAAGCATTGCATGTACAGTACATTTTCCAGATGGTAAAACATAGTATTTAATTAGATTATTCATCCATAAAGGTACGTCCCTCCCCCTCCTAAAAAAAAAAAAAACCTTAATACTGCACCTTGTTCCTTCCCAAACCATGACATTGACAATAAAATGAACTGTAAGGTTTTCTATGTATGAATTTAATTCCTCAATCAACCAAAGTTCCTTGAACTTCAAACACTTTACTTGATACAAATACATGGTTAAAAACAGTTTTGAAAAACTGCCATTCATTTGATCTAAATAATGTAAATAGCATCTGTTGATTCCTTGTCCAGGGCCATGGGGGCACTTCCATATGTGAGGTATAAATATGTAATGTCTGAGCAGGTGCCTTTTTTTTTTGCATCATTTTTGTAGTGCCAGTATCTATTTTTCATCATTTTCATAATGCAGGTCCCAAAAAATTAAGTTTACTCTGTTAATTTTGCACTGTTGACCCATTTTTACAATATTTTTGTTAATATTCAATACTGAAGGTATCAAAATTGACTTCTTTCTAACTTTGGGTATCAAAATTGTATAATATATGTTGTACTGCAGATTAAGGTTTTCAGTTGATGGGCTGCACACCCCTAACACTTATAGCATAAAGTGCACCCCCCTCCCCTCCCCTCAGGGTTTGGCATTTGACATTTTAAGGACAGAGCAGTGTAACAATTTAATGTACAGTAGTTGCCAGGTGGTGACTTGTGGCACTGTTGTGGATGCACTTGGGCAGCCATACCCAAGGATAGCCCCTGGGGACTTCAGCTGGGCTAGTTGTGCAACAATTAGCTTCAAATAATTAAATATTCAGAATACAAAAACAAAATACAAAAAGACTTGACACTTTTGTAAAATTGTCTTAGTTTTGTGTCTACTATTTACAGTGCACTCCATGAACAGTATAGTCTTTTAAAAAGAATGCAAGTTAAAAGATGATCATAACACCTTAATAAAAAGAAACACAAGCACCTATAAATGGACATGACTGACATACAGAAACTTTAAAACAATTGTTTCACCATCAAACTTCAATCAAGTTTGTTTACACGTCTCAGAGATACAGCTTTTAACTGATTTTAAGTTGTTACGTTATTATAGCAGTACAGAATTTCTGCTCCATGTCTTTTCAGATTCAAATTTTTCCATTAAGAAACCTAGATTTTTCACAGGTTAATTTGGATTGGAACGTCAACAACCATCACAGAGGACAAATTTGATTTTTGATCAATTTGGATTGGAGATTGAATAAGTTTGAAATTGGGATGGGATAACATTGGATTGGAGATAGGCTCAGTTTGGATTGGAGAAGTTTGGATTGGAGATTGGAGAAGTTTGGAAAGGAGATTGGAGAAGTTTGGAGAAATTTGGATTGGAGAAGTTTGGATTGGAGATTGGAGAAGTTTGGATAGGAGATTGGAGAAGTTTGGATTGGAGATTGGAGAAATTTGGATTAGAGAAGTTTGGATCGGAGAGGTTTGGATTGGAGAGGTTTGGATTGGAGATTGGAGAAGTTTGGATTGGAGATTGAAGAAGTTTGGATAGGAAATTGGAGATGTTTGGATAGGAGGTTGGATAGGTTTGAATAGGAGATAAGCTAAGTTTGGATTGGAGATTGAAGAACTTTGGATTGGAGATTGGAGAAGTTTGGATAGGAAATTGGAAAAGTTTGGATAGGAGATTGGAGAGGTTTGGATAGGAGATTGGAGAAGTTTGGATTGGAGATTGGAGAAGTTTGGAATGGAGTAGTTTGGATAGGAGATTGGAGAAGTTTGAATTGGAGATTGGAGAAGTTTGGATAAGAGATTCAAGAAGTTTGGATAGGAGCTTGGGGAAGTTTGGATAGGAGATTGGAGAAGTTTGGATAGGAGATTGGAGAAGTTTGGATAGGAGATTGGAGAAGTTTGGATAGGAGATTGGATAAGTTTGGATTGGAGATGGGATAAGTTTGGATAGGAGATGGGCTAAGTTTTGATTGGAGATTGGACAAGTTTGGATTGTAGATGGATAAGTTTGGATAGGAGATGGGCTAAGTTTGGATTGGAGAATTTTGGATAGGAGATTGGAGAAATTCAGAATTGGAGATTGGATCAGTTTGGATTGGAGATGGTATAAGTTTCAAATGGATATGGACTAAGTTTGGATTGGAGATTGGCTAAGATTGGATTGGAGATTGGCTAAGCTTGAATTGACCCAGGGCAGTTTCTTTGAGGCACAGACTATTAACCTTTACTTTTTGCAAGTAAGCACAAATATGTTGATATTTGTCTGTCAATTTCTTGGTAGGTGGTTTACACAATAAAGTGATCCTATACTAACTACATGTATGTTAATTGAGAATATTGGCACCTGGGAATGGTAGGTATTTAAACCTTGACAGCGTGAACAGAGTTGACATCAAGTTTGTTACTTTAAACAAATGGGTGTCTAATTCAGCTTCGGAGATACTGCATTTCACAGAATTCACAAGCGTTGGAAGGTAATCTTGCCTATTAACTTGCTTTTTGCAAGCAAGCACAAATCTGTTGACACTTGTCTGTAGATTTCTTGGTAAAAATTAATAATAAGTGGTCATAGATATCAACTATTGCTTGAGAATATTGGCACCTGGAACTGGCCGGTTTTTAAACGCCAGATATCGTCTTAACGTGGTTACAGATAAGAAATACAACACAACCCAACATATCTGATTTGGTCGAAAGGTTTGTAACAAAATCAACGACAAAGCAACTATTTACGGCCGTGGAAATGACGTTACTAGTATTACCAGATATTTGGGTAAAGGTGAAGACGAGATTTTCTCTTTAAGCTTCAACCAGTTGTCATCGAGTTTGTTATTTTTGGTATTTCATGTAAAAAGAAATATTCCTGTGAACTTTCATTTTCATATGCTCTGTATGATAGAGGATTATTACAGAAACAAATAAATGAAAAAGACATATTAGTATCTAATTCCAATTTTCACCAGTGTGAAAGGTAAGCTTGCAAATTAATTGCTTTCTAAATTATTGGAAACATTTTTTTGTTAATCATTGAGATGGGGTATAACATGTACTGAACAAGACCATGCTTTGCCCACTTGTTCATGTACCTAACACTTTAAATTTGTTTGTACACAGTTTGTCATATGTTGTAAGTTCTCTTTTCAATTAATCAGTCCTTGTTCACAATACAAACCTTCCTAGCAACCTACAAGCTTGGACAAAACTTTTGGAACAATTCAGCATTTTGAGAACTACATTGTTACAGTGTTGTTTCTTTGATATTTTTTCGGAGAATTGTAACTCCTTACCCCCTCTTCAATGTTGAACTTAACTTCTTTCTTAACGTCATTTCCAGAAACAAAAGAGTAACAAGGGCCAACAATGAATGGGGAGGGGAAGGTGAGGACCGTTAATATATTCGAAGTAGGGGATGGGGACACTGGCGCCGTCAATGAAATTATAACAATGTCCTTAAAGTTCTAAAATATTAATTACATATGAAATAGAGATTGAAGCAATACAAAACATTTCCAGCATTTATGATCTCTAAATGTGGAATAATTTACAATAGAAACGTAGGTTCATGAAAAGCACCACATATTTTCACTTTTCATTAAAGTGTTTCAACGAGTTTTGTCCAAGATTGTAGATACAACCATATAGCTACAATGATTTATGAACAATTCAATCATGAACAAATATTTGATCAAAATCAGTCAAAATTTAACATTTTTGTATTGTTTTTTAATTCTAAGGCCTATTATAATATTCCATAAAACCTGCAATGTTATGAAATACTCACAAAAGTCTCCACATATGCACAGGACGCAGGGTGTGGGGGGCTAACTTTTCAAAAGGGCTGTTTTGTCCCAATCTACACCTATGCTCCTATTTAATGGAGCACTAGACTAAAAAGTGAGGGCGTATTTTTAGAATAAAATATGAATATTCAAGTGACCTTTGCCCTCACATCGTCTGTGGGCTATGGAGGCATGAAGTTAATCGATCTGTTGTGGATAATATATCTGTGACATTTGCAAAAACGAGCGCCCTCACATTTCGGTCTAGTGCTCCTTTAACTTAAGAAGCTCAAAGTGACTTTGAAAAGAAACACTTTAGGATAACAAGAAAACTAGAACTACACTTTAAGTTACATACAACTGCTGCAATAGGTTCTGTACAATCGTTTTATTTAATTGGTTCATATACAGACACCGTCAAATTTGAAGACAATCATCATGAAAAATAACCTTCAATATTATTTTTATAAAAGCTATAAAATGATCTATGCTCAAATATACACCTGTTTCAAATTTTGTATTAAAAAAAAATGGAATTTCACTTGTTTATTAAATACATACCTAGCTCAAATAAAATAGTTACTCTGTCATCTACAAAAAGGCGAATTGTTGATCAAATTTAACTCTCATGATATGCAGGGATAGGCCTACTATACACACCCTTTCACAGGTCAACAAAACTATCACAGAAAACTTACAGGATCACACAACCAAAAAGTGAGAATTTGTATTCTGGGGTCTCTAGAAAAACATAACACTCTTCAACATTACTGTATGTTTGTCTCTCTGAAATGAAAACGAAAATTCAACTTTGATCTAGAATTGACACTAACCTACACCCCCCCCCCTCCCTCCCTCCTTATCATTGTGACCTTTTTGAAAATGAATGCAACACATGTAGATAGAAAGTAAAACAATAGAATACAAATGAGAACTTAAAACTTCCACCTGACTAAAAGCCTATTAATTCTGCAAGGAACAAAAGAAATCAGTGAACCCATATCTGGTTTGGTTTGTTGATGTTTTACCGCACCGCGACAGCCAGAGTCAAATGTGCCAAGGGGGTGTTAATAAATACCTATATCTAACTACTTCTTTATCCCCTTAATGACAGTACAGCACCTTCCCTCACATCCAACTACTGTAGTTTTTACATCAATTTCAACTTTTATCTTATTCATGAATCCCATTCATGAATCCCATGCATGGCAGTTATTGTCAAAGAGGGAGGGAAGGGGACAACCCCCCAGTAGACATTTGATAAGTTGCCCCCTAAATTCATTGTCAAACTTGAATCCTGCAGGCACATCTATATTTCATGGGGGAAAAAGCCATACTACATTACATCAATTGGTCATAAACAAAAGTTAGGGGGCAAAGCTAATTAAATGTCTACTGGTGGGATTGTCTCCTCCAACCCCTCTCTTACTATACCATCACCTATTTAGCCAAACTTAAGTATTATTGCATAAGGAAAGTAAAATGGAAAGCATGCTACAGATTTTACAAAAGTTAAAACCTTGACCAACAATTAAGTTAATCTGTTAAAATATTAAACATCCCATTAACAAACTGAAGGCAGGAAAAGCATTCCAAACTGCCAATACACAAACAAAGCACAATAAGATATTTCTAGAAATTGTGGAACCAACTTTCAAACAAAACAACATATCATGACTAGTAGTGCTGTCACGACGTGGCTCTATTACGTATCGATTATCGTGGAGAAAAATATCGCGATAAATTGGTATATCGCGATACTTTTCAAGAAAACTGATTCACGGCTTCTTTTATGATGAACGCACAAAAAAATGCTTTGCAAATCTAGCAGACCACATACATGATCGCGTGACTATTACGTTCATCACGCATCATACACGTGTTTGGTAATTCAGCTAACTTGACCATGAATCATCAAAGTTTGAGGTATACTCGGGCCAATTTTTAGTTCTTTTTGCCAACTTACATCGGAGCGTGCACAGTGTGCGGTGACAGAGCACAATTATTATTAGTTTTTCATATATGTTTCACAATATTTTTGCATGTTTTAATGGCCTAAACTTGACTTTCAGATTTAATACCGTAACATTAGAATTGTAACGTATGAAGTAGCCTACCCTAGTTGTTTGTTAAATACCCTAGTTGCATGTTAAATACCTATGGACAGGTAGGTAGCAACAACTTGAGCTTAATTAAAAGAAATTTTGCTACAAAAATAGCAAAAAAGTATTCAGAATTGGTTAAAAATTGACTATTGTACAGCATTTGTAATTTTTTGGCCTTTTTTTATGCAAAATTTGTGACATCACATAATTTTTTTTTAAACTTTTAACATGATTTTGCGATGCTTTCTTAACCATTTTACTGTTTTTGAAGTCCTCTTTAATATAAGATGGACATGCTTGACCATGAACTAATCCTTCAATATAAGATGGACATGCTTGACCATGAACTAATCCTTCAATATAAGATGGACATGCTTGACCATGAACTAATCCTTTAATATAAGATGGACATGCTTGACCATGAACTAATCCTTTAATAAAAGATGGACATGCTTAACCACTGAACTAATCCTTTAATATAAGATGGACATGCTTGACCACTGAACTAATCCTTTACAGATTTTGAGCCATCTTCTCTCCCATACATCACAACTTTTCCATGCACTAAAAATTTGTCAAACAATGATCAGCCATAAGTCAGAATTTTCAAATGCTTTTGACATGATTTAAAGACTATTCTGTTTAGGATTTAAAGATCAATACAATTAATATAAAACCTTTACCTGTCTTATACCTTTTAGTAACATTTTTAAGCTGTACAAAAATAAGTTCACAGCAATAAATCAGCCATTTCAGTGATGCTTATACATCAAGTATATCTGATATATAGCGAGGAAACTCACTGATGCAAGAATCATGAATCCAAACTCTCGCCATCATTTCTGTGATGTTTCCTAAAACAATTACCCATTGTCTGATCATACTTCTTACAGTATGTCCGATCACTCCATTATTTCATATGAGTTAGCTCATGTCTAACGCGGTCAAATTTCTGATGAAACGCTTTTTCACAATACTGACACTTGAATCTCTTCTTGCTAATGTGTGTGAGCTCGTGCCTTTTACAGTTTGCAGCCCATTTGAATCCTTTGCCGCAGTATCTGCAGGCTATCTGAGACACTTTGTGGCATTCGTGTACTTGAGAATGCCTCCAGAGCGAGGCGCTATCAGCAAAACTTAAAGGACATACATTGCAGTTAAAGGGCAGATCCTGCTGGTCTCCCCCGGTGGGCTCGGCAAATGAAGGAACTTCTTCCTTTACGTATGCAGTCATGTTATGCCCTAAACACAAGAAGCAAAAAGATGTTGGTTTGAGTTCTTGACAGAATCAATGATATGAACACACGGTTGGCTTACTGTGCTTGACTGTTCTAAAATGACAGCTCCCTGCTGCTACTACTACAAGAAATGATCTACCAGTCTTTAAGCCCAATGTTGGGTAGGGTGCAGTCTTGAGCACAATGTTGGGTAGGGTGCAGTCTTGACCCCAATGTTGGATAGGGTGCCGTCTTGGACCCAACATTGGGTAGGGTGCAGTCTTAAACCCAATGTTGGACAGGGTACAGTATTGACCCCAATGTTGGGTAGGGTGCAGTCTTGAACCCAACATTGAGTAGGGTGCAGTTTTGAACCCAATGTTGGACAGGGTACAGTATTGACCCCAATGTTGAGTAGGGTGCCATCTTGAACCCAACATTGGGTAGGGTGCAGTCTTGAACCCAATGTTGAGTAGGGTGCAGTCTTGAACCCAATGCTGCATAGGGTGCAGTCTCGAACCCAATGTTGGGGAGGGTGCAGTATTAAACCCAATGATGGGTAGGGTGCAGTATTGCACCCAATGTTGTGTAGGGTGCAGTATTGAACGCAATGTTGGGTAGGGTGCAATCTTGAGACTTGGCAATGGGTAGGGTGCAGTCTTGACCCCAATGTTGGATAAGGATAGTGTGTTCCTAGGGAGAGTACAAAGGATGTTTATGACACTTAAATCTTTAACTGTTTATAAGTCAAGAACAGATACAAAATGCTAAGATAAACAATACATGCTGATAGCTACCTATCTGAAAGCAATTATTAGTGTCAGTATGTTGCTAAAATCTACTTCAAATGTGTACACCCATGTTTTGAACAGTTATATTTATGATGGGAAGTCTTTATACAAAATTTGAAAGTAAATCATTCATCTTGTTATGACATAAATTTCTCTATGCTGATGTTGATAATTAATGCCACTTGCTGGAACTTTGTTCCATTTAAACACTTTTCTGCAATAAAGATGCCAAGCATTCTGAGGAACCCTATGAGATACTGGTCTGACTGAGTTCCAACAGATACAGTCAGGAAAACTTCTGTATGACAGTACACAGCTGCGCCCTGGGGGAGTTAGTCCTGAACACAAAATGAAGCAAGGCGCTGGTTAAGACACCTCTTCAATCAGTTTCCATAATCAAATTATTCCACTTTTTAAGACAATGCTGCAATTAAAGCTGTGATTATAAGATCCTTGATTCATTTAATGTGAGTCTGCTCATGCCTGAGGCAATTGAATTTATTATGAAATGCTTTATTGCAGTACTGGCAAGCAAAACGTTTCATGCTGATATGCGAAAGCTCATGTCTTTTACAACTCCTACTCCACTTAAAAGCTTTTCCGCAGTAACGACACAATATATTGGCGACTTGGTGGCATGCATGCTGCAGAGAATGCTTCTGTAAGGATGCACTGTCATCAAAACTTGAGGCACATACATTGCACCTAAAAACAGCCTGCGGATCTCCTCGCGAATCCACTGACGGACATGCAGATCCAATTAAAAACCCTGAATATAAGAAGCAAACGAAAATTGATTGCGTGAGTTTAGTTTCGATCTCATGTGACATGCTCTCTTCCTCTCACTTGGGACTTTCCAGACAATATTCAAAAGATTGGTTTCAAGAAAATGTGAAACAAAGTACATACAACAGAAACAAGCACACCATCACTAACAGCTAAGTCGCAAGTAAAGATTTCATATTAAAACAGTCATCACTCAAAAGAGTTAAGGTTCAAAACTCAAGTTGATATTGCTCAGGAGCATACAACATAAAACGTTTTACTTTTTACAAAAACAAACACTTGTGGAATGCTACAGACAGGTATTTGTCAATTTACAAGATGCATATTTCAAAGACGCATAAGTTAAAGAAAATATGCAAGGTCCCTTATATGATATAATTCTTGAAAAGCAAGTTCCGTCTCAAGACCCCAAATATTTGACTGTTTCACTTGAAATGGGTTTTTTCATGCCTCACGCATGTGATATTCTGATGAAACGCTTTATTGCAAAATTGACACTGGAATCGTTTCACGCTGATGTGCGTCAGTTCATGTCTCTTGCAACTTCTTGCCCACTTAAACTCTTTTCCGCAATAGCGACAAGCAATTTGGGAGATTTTGTGACATTCATGTTCTTGCGAATGATTCTGAAGCGATGCACTGTCGGGGAAACTCAACAAGCACACATTGCATCGATACTCCCGAGGTTTTCCTCCAAGTGGTCTCTCTGACGGTGAAGAAGGCGTTCTTCCTACACACAAAGGGAAAAAGACGTTTGTAGGATTTTCTTTCTTTTGGAATATGAAGGCAGTTGCAATAACTCCATTTGAAATTAGTCTAACATGCATAAGACACCAATGAAAGGAAACAAGTGCATCAAAATGATAAGGGATGCTGTAAATCAGTCACAACAAGCCACGTTAATTCTCCAAGCATGGCTAAAAATCTACTAGGGTAGGTAGTTTGGGTATAATATATCCCTTTCTCAACGGCTAAGGTTATATAAAGATGCATATCCACAGCTGTTTGATAAAACAGTTGTGAAACACGAAGAATCTGCTAAGTCTAGAAGCATTTAATATTAGTGAGTTTTTAAATGAGTGTGATTCCAGGTGAAGCGACTTTCAACTGCACACTAGTCTTTCAAGTCCAGTCACTTCATGTGGGTTTGCTCATGTCTAACACAATCAAATTTATGATGGAAAGCCTTTTCACAGTGCTTGCACTTGAAACCTTTGACGCTGATGTGCGTGAATTCATGACGCTTGCAGCTCGTGGCCCATTTGAATGATTTTCCACAATAACGACATGATATCTGCGACACTTGGTGACATTCGTGGACCTGTGAATGCTTCTGAAGGGCTGTGCGACTTTGAAAATGCACAAAGCATACGTTGCATTTGAATTCAGAGTCTCCGTTAGGGTCTTCTTGGATCGCATCTGATGGGTGTATGCTCCTTTGAAGGGGTCCAAAATACTGTCCTAAACACAAGAATCAAATACAAAAAGAGTTGTTGGATGCCTTCGATCAGTGATGTATCAAGAGTACTCCATGTTTCAATGTCAACATGGAATGCACGCAAATTGTTAACCCACGTCCAAAACTAAGACAGAGTTTAAAAGTTTAAGGACGGACTGTCAAAAATGCATTATGGACTTCAAACAACCTCAGAAATTAAGATTGACTGCACGTGTCTTAGCAAAAACAATGGCATACAATAACTTGAGTTTTTTATTTTTTTAATCAGGTTAATCATACCAACTCATCACCGCTTTTAAACAAATTATATCAAAACACTCCAGTGAGACAAATTTTTTCAGCCAAAGTTCATGAACAGAAGCACCATACAAATCTCTTATCTCTTGCAAGCTTTCTGATGTAACAGTCAAATTAGTGACATCATTTCATGTGCGTCTGCTCATGACGAACACACTCAAACTTCTGGTGATATGCCTTAGGGCAGTACTGGCATTTGAATCTTTTAACACTGATATGTGTGACTTCATGTCGCTTGCAACTCTTCATCCATTTAAAAGCTTTTCCGCAGTATCGACAGGATATTTGTGACACTTTGTGACATTCATGCACCTGCGAATGGCTTTGGAGTGATGTTATATCCCGAAAACTCGCAAAGCACACATTGCACTTATACACGAAAGGTTCACCCTCCTTGTTTGTTGCTGCGGCAGAGGAAACTTCGCTCGATGAAGATGATGCCATTCCAACAAATGACCCTAAACACAAAAAGTAAATTAAAGATTCTGTATGTACTGTATTTATCATCTCGCTATGTACCAATTTCCAAGGTTGGAAAACCTTGCAAAATATGCAAACTTGGTTTGTGGGAAATTTTCAATTTCAGAGGTTACTAAGTACATCGTGATCAAAGGGGTTCATTACAAATAAGTAAACAAGGTCTCTTAAAGAATAATAAATAGAAAAAAATATATATACATATATTTTGTTTAAATACTCTTTCCAGTAAATCATAATCATTTATGGATCTCTATTTAACATACACACTGTTGCCAAGCTCTACATGATGTTTATACAAGTCATACTGGATTCAAAAACACCAGAAAAAAAAAAAGTACCCAATATTTAAGGTTCGTGGGAAGAATTGCAAGGTTTTCCATCCCTGCCAAGTTCATAATCATTCTTGCACCATAATTGTTGGGAGTTTGGAGCTGCAAGTTGATGCAGCATAATGTGAGGACAACACTGAGTACAAACTAAAGAGTATTCATTAATGGACTTAAAGGGAGAAGAGAACAAGATACATTTTAAATTAGTGTCCCGTACATCTGCTAACTGATATCTGCAAACTTTACAATTTACAAAACCAAAGAGTCATAAAATGGTATAAACACAGGCTCACTATTGGGTATAACCCACAAGACTTTAAATTTGATTAGGATAAATAAAAGCAAGGAGAAGTTACATAGAAAGAAAAATTAAACTTTCCAAATAAAAGCAATATTTTAAACAATTACAGAAAATAAGAAAAAGCTCTTAGCCCGATACTTCCATTCCCGACACCCTAACTATAACTCCTTATCTTACAGTTCAATTTTGGGGTGATAGCTCTGATGATATCATTATCATAATAATTTTTTTTTATTATCTGTTTGTAATGAAAGGTTTTTAAGTGAATAAAATTACACTAACAACACATGGGCCGCTCTTTCACAGGCATCTTAGTAGCTTTCTAGTAATCTCCTCAGCCTTTGAGTATGTATACTGTATATAATTTTGAATTCATCTTATTACTCTGTTCAATTTATCTATATCTATATATATATATATATATATCTATATATATATATTATTATCTATCTATATATATATATATATATATATATATATATATATATTATCTATATCTATATATACATATATATATATCTATATATATCTATCTATCTATTTATATATCTATCTATCTATATATATATATATATATATATATATATATATATATATATATATATATATATATATATATATATATATATATATATATACACACACATATATATATATATATATATATATATATATATATATATATATATATATATATATATATATATATATATATATATAAATATATTAATGTAAAAATGCAATCTCTTTGCTTCACATTCCTCAGTCTTGATGTATTCTATCATATTTTGATATTCAAGTTTGAAGCTTTGTCTTATCTATGCAGAAATGACTGGTGTAGTAAGGCAACAAGGGAAAGCTGGCATCATCATCTTCACATTCTTAACAATTGTTAATGTATTGTAAAGAAAGTTTTGTTTTAATTTTTTACTATTTAAATTATTTTTCCTTTTAATTTTCTTCAGGTGGTATATTATAAATACCCTTACTAATGCAGTTTTACTACTTTTTTGACATATTCCATGGAAAATCACAGTACAAAATATGATAGAATAATATAAAGACTTTGAGGAATCTTGAGTCTATGACATCACAACTAGTCTGATTTCAGTTGTTTCTACACAAATGATACTAAACTTTAAACTTTGATATAAACGGAATAAGATTTTTGAATGCTTCCTTCACCATTTTGTTCCTTTTGAAGTCCTAAATCTAAGATTGACTTTCTTGACCACTGAACTAATCCTTTAATGAAAGTAACCGGAAGGTAATCCCTAAAGGAGCTGAAAAATACACGAGATTCTTCTCTGTTGGTCAGCTATTCCAATCTTATTCTTACAAGTCATGGTTGACCCTAAACTAATCCTTTAATAGTTGGTTAGTACTTTGAGAGATGAGCGGGTTTGTAGGTGGTAAGCTCTGGTGGATACATCTCAACGATTGGAGAAAGTGCTCTTGTTGATAACATTCACATTTGTACCTTTTTATATTTAATTTAGTACCAACCCATACATAGCTAAGAGTATAACAAAGTGAGGGCGCAATTTTCTAGAGACCTTAAATCATTCAACAACGCTTTGTGACTGAAGTAAAGAACTAAAAAACTTCTCTCCAACACCAAAATTTATACAGGAGTCGAATTTGCCACTGATCTGAGAACAGTGCTTTTTATGCAGGAACTGTGAATTTTCAAACACAAGTGTTCATTTTACAAGCATGTGGCATCAGTGATCAATAACTTGATTTTTGCTCAAAAAATTGCATGTTGTCAAACAAGATTATCATACAAATAATATCTTCCAGTAAGAAAAAGTTTTTCCCACCTAGCCTGCAATTGTCAGCACAATTAATCATGAAAACACATATGCAAGGATGCTTACACATTTACAACTGTATGCAAATTAATGCTACTGTACATCATGTAATACTAATAATCCACATACATATTTGCACATATTAACCAATAAAGTAATTGTAAATTAAACCCATTTTGAGAAAGGAATTTGTCCTGTTATGGGCAAAAAAGTTGGAACAGTAAAATCTGATCTGGAACAGTATTATTTGAGAAAGTACTGTTCCTTGGAGCAGTGGCCAAAAACTTAAATTTTGACCCCTGTTATATTCCGTAGTTAATCTAAGATTCATAAACAATAAATTCATATCACCTTAGCAAGCAAAACAGGTCAATGTATATTTGAAAAATTTACCAAAAGACACCCCCACTTACGGGTCTACTGTATTTTACCTTGAATGTGACACAGGTGGGATATTCAGTGTGTAATACTAAAAAGTGAAATTAAAACATCTATTAAGAGGAACTATCACAATTATCCACACCAGTTAATGGATCCATAATAAAGCTTTTGTTGGTGTACGCTAATTCTCTTAAACAAACAAACAAACACACTTTTCTTTCAAATCACTTGTTTATCCAGGAAGATATAATTTACCCTTTACTATGTGTTCTGTTCAATAATGCTTTCTTCTATGTCTCTTCATGGTGCAAGATCGTCTAAAGGACCTTCCACAAATGTCACAAACAAAAGGTTTCACACCCGTGTGGATACGTTCATGGATCCTCAGGTCCGATCCTTCTTGAAAAGCTTTTAAACAAAACCTGCACTTATGAGGTCGTTGACCTGAATGTATCTTTTCATGTCTTTTGCAGTGCTGAGGCAATTTGAATCTTTTCCCACAATAACGACAAGTTGGGACTTGAGACGGGTCGGTTAAATGACTCAAATTTGGAGAATGTTGGATAATCTCAAGGTCTGCATTCTCAAGTTTTCTGTGTCCTACGGGGAAGACAGAAACGATTTCTCATTAGCGCTGCAGTCAGTTCTGCTGTATCTGATTTAAAAGTGGATTCTGTAATGTTCCCATTGATAGTACAAATCTTTAACTAAGGTCAACTTTTCTGCAAAATAATTGACGGATTTCTTTTGATTTATGGTGCACTGTTGGGTAAGTGACATACATACAGTACATGTAGAAAGCCATCTTTGAAACACTATGGATTAATAAGTATATATAATCGATCAAACAGGTACATTCTGCAGAATTTTAAAAGCCTCTCCTGATTATTCAAGTCGTCAGCAGTTCAGGGTCAGTAAAGGTCATCTAAAAGGTGCCATCCTCTACTGCTTTCAGTGGTTGTGTGATGTCTAAGATCCAGAGATTCCTCCAACCTGTCTCCTAAGAGGTCAGCCTTTTATGCTTGTCATCTTTAAGGTGGCATCTTCCCAATGTTTGGAATCTTCTAGGTTTCCCCTTCCATGTCCCTCTATGCCACCATCTACTGGTTCCTAGGCTTTGAGATTTCTCCAATCTTAAAAATTCTCCAACCAGTCTCTTCAGAGGAGTTCTTTATACTTCTCATCTTAACTGATGCATCTTCCTTCCTAATGTTTTCACCATGTCTCCCATTGCTTCTCCTATGCCATGGCATCCTCTGAGTACTGTTTTCCTTCCTTAGGTTTGAATCTTTATCCAATCTTGATATTCCTCCAATCTAAGAAGACAGCCCTTCATGCTTCTCATCTTCAATACTTAATCTTCTCAATGTTTGTCTTTTTGGGGGCCTCCACTAATCCACAATGCTATCTTTTGGTGTTTACTAAACATTCTCTTTCAATTTTCTAGTTTTAAGTCATTCAGTACAGTAAGGCTCGTTCTAAGTCATTCAGTAGAGTAAGGCTCGTTCTAAGTCATTCAGTGCAGTAAAGCTCGTTTTAAGTCATTCAGTACAGTAAGGCTTGTTCTAAGTCATTCAGTACAGTAAGGCTCGTTTAAGTCATTCAGTACAGTAAGGCTTGTTCTAAGTCATTCAGCACAGTAAGGCTCGTTTTAAGTCATTCAGTACAGTAAGGCTTGTTCTAAGTCATTTGGTACAGTAAGGCTCGTTCTAAGTCATTCAGTACAGTAAGGCTTGTTTTAAGTCATTCAGTACAGTAAGGCTCATTTTAAGTCATTCGGTACAGTAAGGCTCTTTTTAAGTCATTCGGTACAGTAAGGCTCGTTCTAAGTCATTCGGTACAGTAAGGCTCGTTCTAAGTCATTCGGTACAGTAAGGCTCGTTCTAAGTCATTCGGTAGAGTATGGCTCGTTTTAAGTCATTCGATACAGTAAGGCTCGTTCTAAGTCATTCTGCACAGTAAGGCTCGTTCTAAGTCATTCGGTACAGTAAGGCTCATTCTAAGTCATTCGGTACAGTACGGCTCGTTCTTAGTCACTCAGTACAGTAAGGCTCGTTTTAAGTCATTCAGCACAGTAAGGCTCGTTCTAAGTCATTCAGTACAGTAAGGCTCGTTTTAAGTCATTCAGTACAGTAAGGCTCGTTCTAAGTCATTCAGTACAGTAAGGCTCGTTTAAGTCACTCAGTACAGTAAGGCTCATTCTAAGTCATTCAGTACAGTAAGACTCTTCTGGAGACACTCATTTCTTTGTACTAAATGTGCCTCATATGCTGTATATGAGTTATATTTTGTACACAGATATTAAAATGCCACAGTAAACATCTTATTCATATGTACAGTACACAATTAAAAAAACAATCTTTTACGTGACCTAATTTTTGGATTGAAACATCAGTCCCCTTTATTCCTATCAGATCTACAAGTTGATCAATTCCCATGTAATAAAACAAAGATCTGTTGTTTATTGGTAATTTTCCATGGATCAGATCATCTTTACAGGATGTGTCGTACGTATAGAGTACAGGTGCAACACTGCATTATGTAATAAACTATGAATAATGTAATACCCACAGTGTAATGTAATGTTTTTTGTGTTATACAATAACAGTGTTTTGTAATAAAACCAATGGCCCCATTTTGTGATGAAAATTTCTGTGTAATGTTACAAGAAATTTTACTTGGCAGATTGTGTATTTTACATCCCTTTTTCAAAAGCTAAGATTATACAGAGATGTTCAAGGCTGTTTGATAAACCAGTTGTGACGCACTGGTGAATGTAGACCCACCGGGAATCGAACCCAGGATCTCTAGCCGGTCAAATGGCCACTAGAAATGGCCACTAGACCAAGGAGCTCACACAAAGAAATGACAGAATCTCATAGGAGAAAGATTCAGATAGAAGTAAAATCATCTATTGTTTGATCACTAGAAAGTGATCACTCGGAAGTCTGCCTAAAATTGTTAGAGTCACTGTTCTCTCAAATCTACTTGACACTGCTGAGAAATATAACAAAAGTCAGTTTTCAGAAGTCAGTTTAGACATATTTTTCCCATCTCATATGGAGATGCACAATAAACATGTAATACACTTTTCCTTCTTTCTGAGTTTCTTCAGGATTAAATCTGAAAAGAGAATCCCCATATATGTAATGTATCTATCATTATAAATTATTTTTGAGTATTTGCATTGTTATGACCAGTGCTAGTAATGCACTAACATAAGTATTTGGTTTATTCCATTATTACAACAGGTGAATTTCTTAATAAAGCAAAAAAATGTATGTAACCTTTTCTCATTTTCATTCTTTTTAGTTGTTTTTTTATCGTGGCAGCCGTACTTTTTAATTGAGTTTTAATATTAGTAATGTCATCTACTTCCCATGATGCCTAGTTGTTCTCTTCAATCTCTCTGTAGAATACTAAATTGAAGAAAGATGACCCAATCCAAAATGACTTGTGCCATCACAAGTCATTCCTTGCCCTGCTAATCAGATGTTCAATCTCGCTTGAAAACTCATGGAAAAAATGTCATTTCCTCCCAGAAAGCTACAAAAGTCAATGTCTACTGCACAACTAATGTTTACAATGTCCACAAAGAGGTGTTTAGCTGTATTACATAACCTACAACTACTGTTAAGTATACGAAAAGCCAGGTATTTTGAGATCATATGGCTGTAAGTCATTTGGTATGTACTGTATCAAACCATAAAATGATGGAGGTTTCAATGTTCTATTGATTATACATTTTACAAAAAATAGGCTTTATCTATACAACAATAAAATCAACAAAAGACAAGTGAGGGGGAAGGTTGCTTGAAAACAAATTTCTCACCAGTAATAATCCTGCATACTGCCCAAAAAAACTAGTCATGCTGGCACGGTATGTGATGATTTCCTTAAAGAAGTTTGTTAGTTTGATGAGGGCTTAACGGTACCATGACAACAAGGGTCAAATTGTGCCTGAGAGCTTAGATCATTCTAGAGGTAGGAAGGAAAGAAAAGAGGGGGAGATTAAGAGAAATAAAAAAACTATAAAAAAAGTCGAAACCCTGGGATCGAGAGAGGTGCATGGGTGAAGAAAACAAAAATAAGTAGAGAGGGGGTGGGAGAGGAGGACTAAATATGGTTGTAGAGGAAAGCATGATGAAGGAAGGAGATAATTTTATCCAGAGGGTTTCTATGGAAGAACTCTGCAATTGAGATGTGGGGAGCAAGGGTAGCTTTGGGAAGGTTGTACAGGGGGCAAGCAAGGATAACGTGATGGACTGTTAGGGTGCAATGGCAATTGTTGCAGAGGGGTTGGATGGAGCCAATAAGAAGGTTGGAGGAGTGAGGTGGGTGTGACCTATTCAAAGACAGGTGATATGAACATTGTCGAGATGAGAGAGGTTGTGGATGGTGGGTTTGATTGGAATTGTGGGCTGGATGACGTGGAATTTGTTAACATGACAAATGTGGAATCCCATGAGGTTTGTCAGCGGTCACGAACAAGGGAAGCAATAAGCGGTTTGATGTCAGAAAGGGTTTTGGGAAATGGGGTAGGTTGAGGGCAAACTTAGCAGCTACATCAGCCCTGTCATTGCCAGGGATGTCAAAATGGCTGGGTATCCAGAAGAAAAGAATACTTTTACTGCAGAGGGTGGGCGAAAGGAGTTTCCTCCTCCGGAGGTAGGATGTGGAGTTATCCCATTTAAGATTGAGTAAAGAAGTAAGGACAGCCTTGGAGACGGAGAAGATGGCAAAGTGGCTGAACAGAGAGTACTCAATCAAGTTGAGGGCGAGGAGGATGGCCTTTGCCTCGGCTGAAAAGATGGACGAGTAGTCAGGAAACCTGCTACGGAGAACGACGACAGCAGCAGCTGTCTTGTCGCCTTCCTTGGAGCCATCATTATAGATGGAGGTGTAGTTTGAGAGTTGGTCTTTATTTTGGTTGTGGAGATTGATGAAGAGGTTAGGGTGGGTTTTGTGATGAGTGGAGAGGGCCATGTGGATAGAAGGGAGGGGAGTGGCCCAGGGAGGAAAAGTGGGCAAGGAGAAGGTGCCAAGAGTGGCAAGGTTGATGCAGAGATGGAAGTCTGATTTGATGCTTAACCTAAAGGGAGGGGATAGCGTTTTAGTCCTATTAAAGAGGCTGGAAAAATTGGGGTACCTAATGAGGTTGTAAACAGGGTTCTGGGTGATGGTGAGGACTAGAAAAGCATAGGAGAAGCTAAGCTTTCTACACCTTAGCAGAAAGGGGAGTTCGTTGGCTTCAACATGAAGGCTGGTGATTGGGGAGGTCCTGTAGGCACCCAGACAAAGCCTGAGGGCTTCACTTTAAATGATGTTGATGTGGTTGAGGTAAGAGTTGTGAGCGACACAGCAGAAATATTGCCGTAGTCAAGCTTGGATGAATGGTGAGCCTGAAGATTTTGAGGAGGGCATGGCGGTTCGCACCCCAAGTGGTGTTGGAGAGGAGGTGGAGAATGTTGAGGGCGCTGTTGCATTTCTGTTTCGATTAGTGATGTGTTGCTTGTAGGAGAGCTTGGGGTCTAAAGTTAAACACAGGAACTTAGCGTGTTCAACTTTAGGGATGCAAATGCCATTGAGCATAAGGCTCGGGTTGGGGTGGAGGTTGTTGAAATGACAGAAGTGCATGCAGACTGTCTTGTCTTTGGAGAATTTGAAACCGTTATTGTTGCACCAGTCTTGCAGCTGGTTGAGGCTGAGTTGGAGCCTATTTTCGACAAAAGGAAAGCTAGGGGAGGAGTAGAAGATGGTGAAGTCCTCCACTTTTGATGATGGGGCCAAGGTTGTCTGCGATGTTGTTAATGCTCAGGTTGAAGAGAGTGGGGGAGAGGATTCTGCCCTGGGGGACGCCCTCTTCTTGGGAGTAGGGGTTGGAGAGGGTGTGGCCAATACAAACTTGGAACTGCCTGGGTGAGAGGAAGTTTTAAATAAAGATAGGGAGGTGGCCTCTGAGGCCGATGGTGTAAAGTTTGCAGAAAATGCCTTACAGAAGATTATTATGTTTTGTCTACATTTTGATCAGTTCCCTTCCAATAATCTAATTCTTGATTGTTGGACAATCACTGCCTTATTTAAAGTTCTCATCACTTTTACTTGGATAACCTGACCCATAAGTTAACAGACACGCATTCAGGCACAATATGTTAATATATTCACACCATCTGTTATTGAATCACACCTGCCTTCCTTCTGTTTTTCATTTAGTCTTTCACTTTCCTAAACTATAGATCACATAAGGGTGAAACCTAATAAGCTGTGAATCATTAAACAGTATTAGGTCAATCACTTGAGAATTGAGATAATTATAAAATGTTATATATGAAGTATGGAAAACACAAAACAGAATCACATTATGACAGTACAAGTTTAAAAACAAATTCAGAGACAAGATTAACAGTCCCTTCACCCAGACGATGTGATATGGACTACAGTCATGTGAACGTGCAATAACAATATGTATATTAACAATTTAATTTGATTTACAGAAAAGGATAGGTTTTTGGTGTATTTAAGACTACTTAAATGCAACCCTTTAAAAGCACTAATTTAAATTAAGCTCCATCCGGTCTTACAGAACAATGAGATAATTTTTTAAGGTTTTTTTGATGTGTAACTGACAGGGAAATAAGAATGCTAAAACTAAAATGACACGCAAGGAGTACAAGGAGCTATATTTGTCCATTTTTTTATGGTTCTACCAAAGTGTAAAACCAAGTCCCTTTTTTTACAGTGAGTCACAATACAGGATGTACTAACACAGTTTAAAGAGAGAAAAATATGTTGGAAGGAGCTATGGTGAAGGAGCTATGGTGAAGGAGCTATGGTGAAGCTAAATCTCCTTGATTTCCGTCATTGATTGCTGCATTGTGTCCTTGAGCAAGACACTTTACTCTACTTGCTTCAGTCCACTCAGCTGTAAAATGAGTACCAGCACTGCTGGGGAGTTAATCTGTGATGGACTGTCCAGGAGAGTCATGTACTCTCATCCGCTTTCGCCATAAAAACCAGGGAAAAGCGCCGGCCTAATGAGCCTAATAGCTCGCATAGATTTAGCTTTTAAATCTCCTCACAATATAGCTTTATAAATAAACACAGTATGCAATGGGAGAGATATTGATTGATCAGCCCAAAGAGCAACTTGTGAACTAGCTTCTGCCATGGTGACTGTCCATGGTGACTGTTGCTTTAAGATTTTTTTTGTAAATATGTGTTCATGGGTATAAAGACCTAGTGAAAATTATGCCTGCCCAAATATAGATTTTTGGCTGTCCGAGGCAGTTGGACAAGTGATTTCTTAATTACTACAAGAGACTATTGTACCTTCAGGCATGGTTTATTGTAAAATTTAAGTCAATTTAATTCCAATACATCTTCTACTGCACCCAATGCTATTCAAAGCAATACTACAGCAGCATTCAATGAGAACACAAAAACAGAAATCCCTCTCTGGTAACAAGGTATCCATTAGGGGTGGAATGCTTGCCCATCAATCTCACTTTGTAACCTAAACCTGACAAAGATTTACATTCAAATAATCGTAACCTAACATAATATACACATTTACACCTTTATATCATGTAGAACACGGTTGAAGATGGGCCTGAAAGATGTTTATAGGCACCACTGCATGATTACCTGAGAATAAGCTATAAAACAAACAGTCTACCATCAACATCAATTCAAATATTCACATTTTAATGCAATGATATGACTTCTGAATCATATCCATCTAAATTCTGAATCATATATTGATTCGTAAAAAACTTGACATTATCCAGCTGAATTATAAAAGAATAACATCACATGTATACTTATATATTACATGTATAGTTATATATTACATGTACTGGTTATATCATATGTACTAGTTATATCACATCCACTAGATATATATATCACATGAACATTGTCACATCAAATTAACCTTGTCACATCACATGTATCTTGTCACATCATTCATCTTTCCACCAGATGAATCTCTTCCCATCACATGAATCTTGTCACATCACATGTAACGCATCACATGTACAGTACTTGTCCTATGACGCGTACCTCATCACATCACATGTATCTCATCACATGTACTTGTCCCATCACATGTACCTCATCACATCATATCGTCACTTCGCATGTATCACAATGCATGTACTGGTTTCAACACATCATGAAGTGTACATTGTCACATCTCATCACATTATGAGCAAATCTCAGAAATAACTATTTTAGAAAAAAAGTTTGTTTTCTTAATGCTGCATAATTTGGAAGCCTAATTTAAGGACAGATCCTTTACGAATTTGAGTACCCAGAAAAAAATAATACCTCTCATAACACTCCAAATTGATTTCCAGAAAGAGAAAACTAACTACTTAAAGTATTCTGACAACCATACTCTCACAAAAACAAGTTTGAATAGAACCTTCTAATGACTTCAAGGTTGGAAACATTCACAAATCACATCAGAAGATTCTAATGCACGTGTTTAAGATGATCTTGTACTGTAGGAAACAGAGCATACCATCCTTATTCCTGGGGTAGTTTCTGCTTAGAATGATGCTCAGATTCATAAACTTTTCCACCAAAAATAGAGTAAAATATATTCCTTTACTGTACTTAGTTGACTATTTCCCCATTCTATTTCAGCAGTCATTCACACCACACGGTTCTCCAAAAGGCATCAATACATAATATTTGATAATTGTTTTTAATTTATCAAGTATTTGCTCTACTTGATTCTCAATTGTTGTCAAGACTGCAAGTGGCAAGATCAAAGCCAGGAGCAAAAAAATATTTTATTTTCTGGGATTATAGAAAGTCTTAAAAAAATTCGTGAGTATACCTGCAACAACAATACAAATTTAAAAAAACGAATGCTTTGTTAGGAATAAAATTGTATTTCTGTCTTTCCTTTTTTTTTCTTTTTCTTTCAAACAATATCTTCAATTTCCTTTCAATCCTATTTTCTATTCCCCTTTTATTTTTCCTCCTTTTTTTTCTTTCTCATGGCCTGATCAAATTGCTGGGACCAATGTTGCCATGGTCCGCTATACTTTCCACCCCTAGATCTAGATTCAGTTTAAGTTGTATCTAACCGAAGCACTGGTGAAGAGTAAGATACATCAGAGAAAAAAATTGTCTGACTAAAAGTGTATTCCTAGAAGAACATTATAGTGTTCTAAACACATAAACTTCCTATTAATTTCAGAGGCAATTGAAAATATAAGTGTTTGACACTCTCCATAATTAGCAATGTTCCCAATTATTTTGAACAAAAAAGAATCTCAGAGAACTTAAAACAACCCTTCACAAACTAAAACACAAACATTTGAGATAATTACCTCCACCAACAAAGTTGGACGGAGGTTATGTTTTCACCTCCGATTGTCTGTTTGCCATCAAGCTATCTCAAGAACTATTGATTGGATTTGGATTAAATTTGGTGTGGTTTTGTTACTGCTTAAGGAAGTAATTAAAATTTGAGACATTGGAACAGGGAAAGGGTGCAAATGGAGAGGTGGGGACATGTTTGTTTGTCTGTCTGTCTGTCACTAGAATATCTCAAGAACTGATGATTGGATTTGGATTTAATATGATGTGTGGTTTTATTATTGTTTAAGGAACAAATGATTTAAATTTGGGATGTATTGATACAAGGGAAGGGTAGAAATCAAGGGATGGGGATGTTTAGGGTAAGGTCTGTCAAGACACACTTGAAACTTCCCAATGGAATGTGGTAAACAATGAATTCATGCCATGAAAAAAATCCAATAATCAATTTTCTGGACTCATTGAAAATTTAATCAAGTGGCCTCTATTATCTGGGTAATAATAACAATTAGTTTCTGCCATGAATGGAAAATAATGGAATGTGAATCTTAACTGAATGGAACTCAAACAATGAATGCTTAGCCTGAATGAAACTGAAAACAATGACATGTCCTTGGCAGAAATCAGTCAAAAGATAATCTTCAAGTGTTCAGAATGCAAATGATCCTTACACTTCAAATCTAGGGAATGAATCTTGGTGGGCCTAGGATTTCTGGGGTAGATTATATTGGGTATGGGAATCGAATGAACTCTAAAACTATTTTAGGCATGTTGGAATTGCAACGTGGGCGGAAATAAAGCCCACCTTATCAAATCCAAAGTAGTAATTCTAGGAACTAACTCGTTCTTCACTTTTCGTTTTTGGTATTTTATGTATATAGCGTAACTATTGAATTTTTTCTTTCTTCTTTTTTCTTCTTTTTTTTTCTTTCTTAATTCTTGTAACTGTGTAAGGGGTACCTGACCTACAGATTTATTCGTGACTTCTGAGTGCTCCCCCAAACCAATTAACTTTGTAAATATGTCACATTTGTTATATTTTGTATTATAGTTTGAAATAAAGTGTACAATCAAGGTATGCGCTCTACAGAGTGCTGCTATTCTAGTTATCACTTGCTTTTGTATGTTTACAGTAAAAATCAAACAGGACTTTGAAGTCCAAGAGGAAGAAACAAATGTGTTTAGAAGCAGCTTTGAAAACTTGTGGTGAAATGGGTATGAACTGGATTCATGAAATTATCAACAAATCTTTAGCTAGTTTTTATTTTATTTCTTTTGAGAGTTAAATCCATCTTTTCAGAACATACGGATAAAAAGGACAATACCACTGCATGAAATCTTAATATGTGAAAAGAGGAAAAATTAGATTCTGTATCCAGCTCTCCTTCTCTTTACTAAGCTACAAAACTGCAATAGTGCCACTGCTTTCAATATTCAGGAAGTACAATCTCAGATATCAATTGTCATAAAATGATATCCTTAAATTATGCATGAAACAAATTCTTTTGTTATGGTTTTTCTTTTGTGAGTTCTTATATGTAACACAACCATTCAAAACAGTTTTTCAAATTTTGTTTTCATTTTTAATATTTTATTTTAAATATTTAAATCTCTATGCAGTAGAGACAGAAACTTTGAATTCATAATATTTGTTGAGAAGAAAGTGTGGCCATTTGCCAAGAGTATATATAAAGCAGAGGTTACTCATAGCCAACATTCAATATGAGATGCAGTCAATTTTAGTTGCAGGAACCAATTTTATGTCCAGTATGAGGGTCTAAGATATTTTATCTGGTAAATGTAGCTCATAAATAGACTACATTAGTGGTTTAATGTCTACAAGAGAGGTGACTACATTAGTGGTTTAATGTCTACAAGAGAGGTGACTACATTAGTGGTTTAATGTCTACAAGAGAAGTGACTACATTAGTGGTTTAATGTCTACAAGAGAGGTGACTACATTAGTGGTTTAATGTCTACAAGAGAGGTGACTACATTAGTGGTTTAATGTCTACAAGAGAGGTGACTACATTAGTGGTTTAATGTCTACAAGAGAGGTGACTACATTAGTGGTTTAATGTCTACAAGAGAAGTGACTACATTAGTGGTTTAATGTCTACAAGAGAGGTGACTACATTAGTGGTTTAATGTCTACAAGAGAGGTGACTACATTAGTGGGTTAATGTCTACAAGAGAAGTGACTACATTAGTGGTTTAATGTCTACAAGAGAGGTGACTACATTAGTGGTTTAATGTCTACAAGAGTGGTGACTACATTAGTGTTTAATGTCTACAAGAGAGGTAGGTTGGGAAATAGTTCATGGTTATGGTATCCATTAAAAATGGGTGATCTGGTTCAACCGTAAGCGGTATCTCTATTGTGTAGATATTTCCAACTAAGAGCTCTTCTGAGTTGCAAAAATAATGTTCGATAGCTGCTTGTTTTAAATCTCATACGACTGACAGTGCTTAATTTGTAAAGGGTTGTTCTAAGAAAGAAAGAAATTAAAAATAAAATAAGATGATATCTCACCTGCTGAGGACGGTCCTGGCATATCTTCCATCATCATTCCCTGTTGCGAGGGTCGAGACTGCACGATTCCTGTAGGAATAATATTTTTCTTTCCAGGTGGACGACCTCTACGACTGGGACTAGACAAGTTAATACCAGGTTGCCTTTGTATTCCCTGTATGTTTACAGGGTGGACCCTAGCAGGGGACCTGCCGGGACTTGAATGTCTTATACCTTGTCCTCTCAGAGACTGAGGGGAACTAAGTCTGAACTGAGTAGAGCCAGGCTGCCTGGCGACCATTTGTTTGGCAAAGTCTTGTCTGGGACTTGAAAGAGTTTGTCTTGGGCTTGATAATCTTTGCATCTGTACAGGAGATCTATGCATCACTGGTGAGACACCAGGTTGTCTTTGAGGAGACATTGGTATCATCCCATGCGGACTCACCCCTTGCCTCCGCATGGAATCAGGTGATAGCACCGGGTGAATGTTTCCTCCGTACGAAGTAATCGGACTCGTGGGAATTTGCTGCATAGGCATACTAAAAACGTTTTGGTGAGGATGTGTGGCTTGTTGTGGCAAAGTTGGGGGAAACGAATGTTGTTCTCCCATTGGCTGAATTGGCAGAATGGCTTGGCTTATGATTGGCTTAATGTCCATGTCTGGTGAGTTGAAACTATCAAGAGCTGAAGTTGAAATTGGCAAATTTTGCATCTCTCCTGAGAAAAAAAAAGCAATGTTTTGTATCTGATTGCCATGTTATCAAAAGCGAAAACAATGAAATCGAACATGAATGTCAAAAATTTAAAGGAATATTTCTATAAACTTTCATTTCATTATATAATAGAGGACTATTAAAAAAACAATTTGGTGTAAAAATCATGTCGGTAACTTGTTCTGTATTGGAGTTATTACATCTCAAAGATTTCACCAGGATATTGAAAAGTGAGCTCCCTTACAGTGTGATGTCATACTTGCAGTAAGAGCACAATTGTTAAGTACTTCTTGAAAATTAATTGCTTTTTCTAAATTATTGGAACATTTTCTTGTTTAATTACTGGGATGGGGTATAACATGTACTTTAGAAGAACATCCTTGGCCCATCTGATCATGTACATTACACTTGAAAATTTTAAATGCAAAACCAGAAATGTGCAGTAATTAATTATGAATGTAATTTTGCTGAAATTTGCACAGTCATGATGAGTCTTTAATACACAGGCTGGCAAGGCTTGAAGCTACTTGACCAGAGTTTGATTACTAGATGAACAGACGAGAATGCTTACCCGTTTCTCCCTGGCGCCCTTGTTCTTGAGCCTGAATTGATGTGATCTCCGCAGTCTTCTGCAGTCCTTCGGTTTCTTCTTCTGATTTTCCATTATCATCTTCATTATCATCGTCATTATCATCATCATCGTCATTATCATCATCATCACTTTCCTTCTTCAGAGGCATGATGCCCTCAGGCAGGGAAATATCATCGGTGTCTGCAGAGGTTGAAAAACAATTGCATTAATTATCTGGACTGCTTAAAAAAAACTATCAGGGCTTTGCATCAATAACAATGTAACTTGCCACCCCAACTAACTCGGGTGGTAAAACACAAGCAGAATAACAAATCTGCATTGGAGTTCCAGTGCCAAACATGCAGTTGGAATTAATTATAAAACTTTTCACAGTTTTAAATAAAGGTATCAAAAATCTTCCCATAAAAAACTGCAACAAAAATAATATCAATGTAGTGAATAAATCTTTATATACTTCCCTCTTAAAAAATTATTGTACTTTTCTTCACACAATTACACAAGGGACATTTTTAGAACACATATTTACCACATATACTGTTGTTTACTCAAAATTCTCCCCCCCCCAAAAAAAAAAATAAAAAAAAAATAATGATTTTTTATCTTCCCGATTTAAATGCTGGAACTGTAGATTTTTCCAGCTCCGTAAACATATTCATGATAGTTGTATCGTTTTAATGCTAAATGAACATTTTTTTGCAGCGTTTGACTATTACCACTCAAGACAAACGCAAATGTGAAGTGTTGAATAGCTCGCCAATTTTTAATTCATCTAATTTATCCTCTGCAAGATTCACTGAAAATGTGTGACTTTCGACTAAGATCTTCCTGCCTGCAATAAACATTTAGCTGCAAAAGATATTCTTAAAGTAAACAGCATTGACACAATTACAGAATAAACTGCATCACAATTTTCATGTACATCCACACTAAATAAATAATTAAATAATAATTAACTACATAAACAAACTAACCACACTATCTAAATACACTTTACAAAGTCAAGTGTCTTCTTTATGCCCACTTAAGCAAAACTAACACCCTGATAGAAAACCGTGTCTCACTTAAGTAAATTTCTCTACGGCTTCTTCTCTTTGTCTTGCTCAATTAACAACTTTTCAATTATCTCAATAGTAAACTTTATCATGTGTGAGCAATTGTTCCAAAAATTTTTAAATATTTATTTAACCCTTACTCTACCAGGGTTTTAAAAAAAGCGACCACAATTTTCGTAACTTTTTTTCTTTTGCATTTTTAACAACTTTCCTTTTATTTTCTTTCGTTACAAGTTTGGTTAGAATAGATGCTAAGATATCTATCTTTTGAGTAATTAAAACCAATTTAGGAAATATTGGACAAAATTATGCAAATTAAGCAACTTTTGGCTAAATTTGGTCAACAAATGGTCAATCTTTGCAGAAGTATAACTTCTTGTCAGTATTGAAAACAGAGATTTGTGTCACATATTTAGATTCTTTTTTAAATTTCCTTTCCTATGATTCTAATCTATAATTTTTAGAAAGAAAGGAAAGATGAAAACACATCAAAAATGATAAAAGTCAAACAACCCCTGAAAGCTGCAGCAGAAAAATAATTACGCAGTGGTCACGGTGAGACTTTCGCATGCTAGCCGCGTACATTCCCTCTGCACCAAGTAGTCGTTCAAATTAAAAAGGTGTAATATATTTCTTATAGGACAGGTTCTGAATAGAGGGGGGTATGCCTTTATTTATATATCAAATAATAGGAAATTTCAAGCGCTTTCAAACGGCGGTTCAATGAAGCATGTGTGATGTACGGTTAGGGTACACGATTTTTTGGAAAAAAACGGGTCAAAAATGGCAGAAATTCATGAAATTTTGAAGAAATTTCTCCAGAACAAAAGATTGCATGTAGGGATTACAAAAATTATACCAGAAAACAATACTATCATGTCTTAAGACTTGCATGTTTGATTTGGAAGCAAAAATGTAATCTTGAAGTTATTGTAAGATTTAAAAATATAAAAAATTGTAAAGTTGTTTAGCAATTTTTGAGTTTTACTCTTTTTGATGTATTTTTTCTTAAAATTCTGTAATATAACCCCTATGAAAAAGTTTCATTTTGTGAAAGAAATATCTGAGTACATTAAAATGATACCAAGATTACTCCTATAGGACTGTGGTAAAGTCCCGATTTTATTTTTAGAAAAAGGTGGTTTGAAAACGGCGATAGTATTGCCGCGTGGTAGAGTAAAGGTTAATGTCTGATTTGCCACGATATCAGTCTCCACAACCACTGTGCAACAGACTTAAGATATCCATCTTTACCTGGTACTGTAAAAATGTCATCTTCTATGGTAATTGTTTCGCCCTCCACATCTGACTGTTTTTGGGGGGTGGAGCTTGTCTTTGGTTCTCCTCCTTCCATCATTTGTTGAGAGCCCGGGAACATTTCGTCAAAGATGTCCTGTGGTTCTTTTTTCACTTGCTCCCTTGGCGCACCTGATATAATGAAGAAATCATAATAATAACCCTCAGTTTTCAATCCAAGCAAAGCACTTCATATTAGACATTTGATGCTGAAGGTGATGGCACAGTAGCTTGTACCATTACCTCGCTCAAACTCATTATGATAGCAACCAAACCAAGAGCATAAATTATTTGGTATGACTCTGCAGTAGACTGAACACAGCACATTCCAGTTGGAAAGCACACCCACCAATTTTGCTGACCAATTGCTTGTCAGCATTTTGGAGCTCATATTCCTCTTTCCCCCCAAAAGCCTTATTAAAACATATGGCATGCTTTACTCAAGAATGCTAAATCCAATTTCATAAATTTTGATAACAATGGAAATTTTACCTCTTGGTCATATTCAACTGCTCTCAATCAAAGAACAGTTGAAGATAAAAAAATACACAAAAAAAATTAAGTGCTTCTGATATTACAAAATTACAGAAACATTTGCATAATTTATTATGCTATGACTTAAAATTCAAAATGCTGTAAAATCATCAATTTTGGAATCAATTTTGATAAAACTCTTTGCTATTTTCAAGATTTGTTCTTTCAATTTAGCTCATTAAGCAGGTCGAATTATTTAAAAAAAATCACCACGGTTCCATGGATCAGTGCTTTCTTAAAAAACGCTGTTTTGGAACAAATTTCACTGTTCCAACATTTTCGTCAATAAAAAAGCAAATTCCTTGCTTTAAATTGAACTTAATACACTCTTTTTTTGTCATAATATACCTGTAAGAGAAAACAAGAAGTGAATAATAGTCAAAAGGCTGCTGCACACGTGTTGAAAATTAAAACCAAGGCTGTAACACGTATCGTATGTATGGAGTAAATACGGGAACCCATGATAGTTGCATTAGTTAACACACATGCAATTACAATATCAAGGATGTGTCTCTCAAGTGTGCGTACAAAACTTTTAAATAAATTCTCCAATTGGCGGATGACAAGTGTATAATGCCATAATTATTACGTCATAGGAAACATAATATCCCTGGACAGATATACCCATAAACTATAATAATAGTAGATAAGTCCCCAGGTAAGTTAAGCCCAGGTAAGTTAAGGTCCTGGTAGCTTTTATTTTGACAGCTACGTGTTAAGCCTAAGAAGGAAACTGTTCCCCAGGTAATAATACATGCTAAAATGCTTTACACTTGGAACGTGTGCTGACATACTTTCATCAGCCCATCTATGATCGATTGCGCTGGCAATTGCAGGAATAGAAAGGTTGTTCATATTAAACAAAAATAATTTTGTTACGAGGGATTTTACTATAAGAACACGTTTTATGAGCAGAAAACATTATATTGTAGGATGTTGATACTATATGTTTAAGGGAAAGAAAAAAAAACAATCACTGTTCCTACATAAAAAGTAGTTCTCGGAACAGCTGAAATTTCAACCCTTTAACTTGTTGCTTCCTGTTCATAGATCTTGAAGATGGTACACTTACTGAATACCCCTGAGTTGCTCAGCACTTGCCATTCACTTGCATCTGGTGGCTGCTGGTCTGGCTTGAAGGGATCTTCTTCTGGTTCTTGGTCAGTTTCCAGGTCCTCGGGGTAGGTGAAGGAATACCCCATTAAGTACACCACACCTTAAAAAAAACAGAACATGACATTTGTATTTAAATTCAAAATGCAAATACAAAATCAAGCCAAAGTGCATTTACAGCATTATGGTTCCACTGTTTAGTAGTTCGTTAAATATAGGAGTAATCAATGAAAACGATGAAATTTTACTGGAGATATTAGTTTAGAGGGCAAAGTGTGTGGAGTTTTCAGCGGTTTTACGAAACCGTACCAATTGCAAAACAAGAACAAATTCACAAATCTGTTTTCAAGCTAGATTCAACAACACATAATTTTGTTTTCTTGCTTGCTCTAAAGTTTCTAATTATCTCAGCTTTCCTAGGCCAAACTGGTGGGAATTACTACAAAATAGTTCCTTTCAGAGCTGAGTTGTAATTCTCCTCCACATAGTGGGAGGAAGAGGGGAGAGGGGGGGCAATATATATATATATATATATATATATAGATAGATATATATATATATATATATATATATATATATATATATATATATAGATATATATAGATATATATATATATATATAGATATATATATATATATATATATATATATATATACATACCTATATATAATGTATATATATATATATATATATATATATATATATATATATATATATATATATATATATATATATATATATATATATATATATATATATATATATATAGATATATAGATATATAGATATATATAAAATACTAAAATACTTTTAAAATAATAATTAAAAGTGAAAGATCTTTTTATTGTCTCAGATCCTAAATGATACTTACTTGATCCTTGAACACTAAAGGTGACTTGCTCCTTTGGCATGAGCTTCAGGTCCAGGCTTTGCTGGTAGATGGCGCCATGCACCAACGTGCATAGCAGGTACTCAGCTTTGGATGTTTTCATGATGATGTGGCACACATTGCTATTTGCTTTGTCCCCTACAAAATAAGAAAAATACTTCAAAAGAAGATGTATACATATCATTGATTACATGTGTATATATTGCAAATCTATATGTATGTTTAATAAAACAGTGGTTTTAATATAATTCCAAGAATTTTCAAAATGTGATTAAAATGTATCACAATCCCACACAACAAACTTGTCCCATGTGGTACATTCATCACTAAAACACACAATTGTGCTTACACTTCAAAACATTTAAAAAAAATTGTTGTTCAGAGAAACATGATTTTCTGTACCCCATACAACACATTACCTCTTTGAAATAAGTGGGTAGTTTGGGTATTTTACATCCCATTCTCAACGGCTAAGGTTATATACTGTACAATGTCCATGGTCATTTGGTAAACCAGTTATGAGGCACTGGTGAGCAGCAGGGATCGAACCTGGGACCTCTAGGTTGCCAAGCTGATGATATGACCGCTAGACCATGAAGGTCCAAGCTGATGACATGACCATTAGACCATGGAGGTCCAAGCTGATAATATGACTGCTAGACCATGGAGGTCCAAGCTGATGATAAGACCCCTAGACCGTAGAGGTCCAAGCTGATGATAAGACTCCTAGACCGTGGAGGTCCAAGCTGATGATATGACTGCTATGACCATAAAGGTCCAAGCTGATGATATGACAGCTAGACCAAGAAGGTCCAAGCTGATGATATGACAGCTATGACCATAAAGGTCCAAGTTGATATGACCGCTAGACCAAGGAGGTCCAAGCTGATGATATGACAGCTAGACCATGGAGGTCCAAGCTAATGATATGACTGCTAGACCATGGAGGTCCAAGCTGATGATATGACAGCTAGACCATGGACCATTTCCAAAACAAATTAGTGGAGAGCACTTAAAAATCTTATTTTATTAAGGAGATATTTAAGTTTTAAGTTTTCTATCATCATTTGTGTAGAAACGACAGAATTCAGACCAGTTGTAATGTCATTACCTCAGATTCTTCAAAATCTGTATGTATTCTATCAAATCTTGTGCTACAATTTTGAGGCTTAACAACCATGGGAAACGGCAAAAAAGTAGTGAAACTGAATCTAGGAAGAGTACTTATGATATATCACCTGAAAATAGTTTGAGGAAAAATAATTCAAATAGTGAAAAAATTAATTAAACTTTTCTTTTAAATACATTAACAATTGTTAAAAATGTGAGGATGAGGATGCCAACTTTCCATAGTAGACTTACTACTAGAGCTGTGAACGTTTAGGGATTTTAGTAAACGTGTACACGCCCAAAAAAGCGAGCGTGTATCGTGTACACGAGTTTAGTACCGTAATTTTCAAAAATACACCAAAATTGCTCCAAAACTACGAGGCGAAGTAAAAAAAATCGCGCAACTAGTATGGTAAAAGTACTGGCTGCATTGCCGAAATAGACGCTGAGTTTTGCTTTCAAAATCGTAAAAAGCTTACTTCTACGGTACAAATCATCATTTTTATGGAAAATATGCATAGAAATTCAGTTTAGAAAAAAGAGATAACTTCCTTTTAATGTCATTTAAACTCAACATCGCGTAACTTGTTGGTCCTATTCGCTACGGCTTTCAAAGTTCTGTGAAAATCTTGCATACCAAGGCCTTTGATATACCTCGCCGTAAAACATTTCAAAGCTACGCCACCACTAACCACCAGAGAGTTCTGAAATAATAGTCCTCTCGAAAAAATGGCCGCCTTCTTTGCGAAGCATGCAGAATTTCAGCTTTGTTAAAACCTTTTTCTGTTTATTTATTATGCAATATTTTTTCTTTCTTGCAAAATTTACTTGACTCGTCAGGTAATATTTACATGTAAATGTACTGATTGTCATGATTCAAGTGTTTTTTGGTCGATGAAACGGGCCTTGATTGCGTGGGATTTAAAGCCTTTTGGCCTAACGTTAGGCCTATTGTTAGTTTTACTGTTTACTGCTGCACATTCGCGGTGCATTTTACAAGTTAGATTACTCAGTTTTCGGCGAAATTAAAGTGCATAATATCCCCATTTATTGCTGATTACTGCGCATTTGTGATTCGCACATTTAAAAAAGATTATGCTAATCGGGTTTACAGTTTGTCAAAAATCATTGATTGGAATTTTGTCAGCCGAATGTGTGTGTGATTTGAATCATGAATATTGATTTTCAACGGCAAGACACTAGGCCTATAATGTATGAAAAAGCGATTACTCGCAATGAAGTATTTAGTAAACGTTTACAAGATTTGCGAGCGTGTAGCGAGTACACGCTAAACGGTCACAGCTCTACTTACTACACCAGTCTTTTCTACACAGATAAGACAAGAGCTTTAAACTTGAATACCTCCTTAACAGAATAAGATTTTTGAATGCTTTCTGCACCATTTTGTTTCTTTTGAAGTCCTCTTTCCCATAAGATGGACATGCTTGACCACTGAACTAATCCTTTAATATTGGGATTTCATTCTGACAGATAAAAGAGTATTAATGAAAATATGCGGAACTGAAAACAATCTATCAAAGCTGTAAGGATGTCTTGAGTTGAACAGTCAATCAGCAAACATTTTAAGTTGTGAGTAGAAGTCATTCTGAAAATATCTCTTTTAGTTTCTAAAGTATGGCTTGTCAAATTAGCTAGGTAGGTGGATGGCTAAAATCTTAAAATATGATTATTTAACAAATTTCCTAAATCTAACTCACTGAAAACATCAATCTTATACTATCTGTTTGAATGCACTGTACAACAACACATGAAACCTTCAGTGATCATGCATGAATATTTCTTAATCATCTAAAAGGAAATATTTAGGGGTTACCTCCCCCTCCCCACACACCAATAGTGATATGTCTCTGAACAGCCTCAAAGCTAACACTGACTGCTCCCTTCTCTCCAAGTGGAGATTGCGGCCTTCAGCACAGAGATCCATCTCTTCCTGTCTTATGTCACTTCACTGACTTGGTTCCAGCTCCCCCATCCGAGCATCTCTCTCTCCTTCTTTACCATTTCGCCAGAAAGTTGTTTTTGGCCTGCCCTTTTTCTTTGCCCATCTGGTGTCCAGGACAGAGCTACCTTTGAATTATTGGTGGCATCTCTATGTAAAATATGTCTGATTTCTTTTCATCTTCTCTAACCAATTGCTATGCTTGTCGATACCATCTTTGTCTTTCTATACAAGTCATTATTTGAAATTACTGTTCGCCATTGACTTTGAACATTTTGGGTAAGCAGTTTCGATGGAATGTATCTACTTTTTTATTGTAGCGCTCATTCATTCTCCCTGTGCATGAGCTCAAAGCTATACAGTTATAGCATTACTACTAAAGGAGCAGACAGGTACAAAACCTTCATTATATTGTGTACACTACAACCAAATCATTTCTTTTCAAAAAATTGTGGTTATCTGGAAGTGATCTCATAAGTGTTGAATGAGGTATAACTTTACAAGGGCACCAGAACCAATTTCATAATCACACTGTTCACCTAAATAGGCTTGAAGAAAAACAGATTGTTCATACCATGGTCCAATCGACTCTCCAAAGTGGCCAGGGATAATTGAGTTTCTTCCCGCACTGTCTCGGTGTGAAGCCGACCTGGTTCTAACGTGACTCCTGAAAATAAATTAGTTCAATCGATCAATCAATGAATTCAATCAATGGCACTTCTCATTCATCAATAAATGAATACTCTTATGTAACATAGATTTCTCACTTTTTCCATTGGTGATTTAGCCTTTACTCTACCACGCGGCAATATTATCCACGTTTTCAAACCACCTTTTTCCAAAAATAAAATCAGGACTTTACCAAAGTCCTATGGAGTAAATCTTGGTATCATTTTAAAATACTCAGATATAACAAAATGCATTTTTTTTATAGCAGTCATAATACAAATTTTGAGGAAAAGTAGCTTGAAAAATGGTAAAACTCAAAAATGGGCAAAAACGTTTGTTTTCCCTTTCAAATCTTACAATAACTTCAAGATCACATTTGTGCTTTAAAATCAAATACACAAGTCCTAAGACATGATATTATTGATTTCTGGTCTAAATTTTATAATCCTACCTGCAATCTTTTGTTCTGCAGTAATTTCTTCAAAATTTCACGAATTTCTGCCATTTTTGACCAGTTTTTCTCCTACAAAAAACGTGTACCAAACCCATACATAGCACATGCTTCGTTGAACTGGCGTTTGAAAGTGCTTGCACTTTCCTTTCATTTGATATATAAATACAGGCATACCCCTCTATTTGAACCCTTTCCTATAATAATTAAATTTCACCACAGCATTTCCAATGATCATCTGGTGTAGTGGATATGAACGTGGCCAGCACGTGAGCGCATCAGGTTCAAGTCTCATCGTAACTACTGGGTTATAATTTTTCTGCTGCAGTTTTCAGGGATCATTTGACTAAAATCATTTAGTGTTTTTTCATCTTTCCTTTCTTTCTAAAAATTCTAGATTAACATCAATGGAAAGGAAATTTTATAAAGAATCTAAATATGTAACACAAATCTCTGTTTTCAATATTGGCAAGAAGTTATACTTGTGCAAAGATTAACCATTTGTTGACCAATTTTAGCCAAAAATTGCTTAATTTGCATATTGTTGTCCAATATTTCCCAATTTGGCTTTCATTACTTAGAAGATAAATATCTTAGCTTCCATTCCAACCAAACTTGTAATGAAAGAAAACGAAAGGAGGGTTGTCAAAAATGCATATGAAAAAAAGTTACGAAAATTGAGCTCACATTTTTCAAAGCCCTGGTAGAGTAAGCATTAACTAGCAGTCTTCCTCATGAAAATGAACATATTAACTGAATGTTAACTGAATATTCACAACTCTTTCAACTTTCAAAGATGGTACTTTGTTAAATGTAATCCATACTCTGGCCACGATGACCCATAATACCAGTGATTATCCCTGGTTTCTCTGGCATAGTGGATGAAAGACCATGACTCCCCCGGATAGGATGCAAGACCAGGATGCAAGACCAGGACGCAAGTCCAGGACGCAAGTCCAGGACGCAAGTCCCGGACGCAAGTCCAGGACGCAAGTCCATCACAGTTTAACTTCCCGGCAGTGTTGGTACTCTTTTACAGCTGAGTGGAGGTATTTTTTTACAGCTGGGTGGAGGTCCATATTGCGCAAGGACCTGATGCAGCACTCACAAGGGAAATGAACCTGATACCTTTTGCAAATGAGCTGGACTCCCTAACTACTGAGCCACTCCATCTCATGAGTGGATACTAGCTATTTGGAAAAATATATCAAAGAAGAGTTTCGAGGAACATTTCTGGAAGACAAATAAAATAATCTTTTTCACCAAGCACCAGCGAGACGATAAATTAACACATATATCAAGAACTTTGGCCGAATTTTTTATGTACGTATATGTGATCCTTTATTGATACTCTACAGATCAAAATTTGGAGTTATAATCAACGGCGTAGTCTTTACAAAAGGAACTTTTTATATAGGAAAGCAAAGAACTTACCCCAAATCATCTCTCTCCTATCATTTGTCATCAGCAGTAGTTACACCCTCTTCGTTCCAACACTTCATGCAAACTCTACAAATAAAAAGTTCAGAGGCTGATATTAAGTTCAGTTTTGATTTTGTTTTAGGTTCTATTGCTACAGAAAGTGAGCATGACAGAAATGGTTCATATTTTTGGTGTATGAAAAACAAACTTTCTATGGCCCTAAATGTTCTTATATTTTCTTTTCGCTCTGCAATGCAAGCTTGGACGTTGTACCACATTTTTTCACCTTTTTTATCTGCTCTAAGACAGCAAGTTTGACAAATTTTGGCATACTTTTTCTCTCAAATTCATCAAGAAATACAATAAAAGTGCAGCGATATGAACAAAACTGGTGTGAACAGCTAAGTTTACAAAAAAATCAGGTATAAATCTTCAGTGTGGAGAAAACAAACTTTCACTGGGGGCTCCAAGCAAGTCCAATGCTGGAATTTGACAGCATAGTAAATTACATAATATTCTTAATTCTTTTTTTTGCATCACTGTCTAGGCCTGCTGCAAGCTCGAAGGTCAACTTGAGCTTGGCTTACTGTTGCAATCACAGAACAATTTGGGGTTCAATTTTGATCATGTACAGTATCTTGGCAGCATACTTTCAGTGCTTAATACTGGGCCTATCCATTGCATGGTATCCTGTTATACTCAATCAATCAGCATTCTTGTAGTGCGACATTATCTGCCATAAACGCTTATGGCACTCTGCTAAAACGACCAAAACACAGTAAGGAAAGGCTAAATTGTACAATCATAAAAAGAATCCAGGTACAAAAGTGTCTTCAATTGATTCTTGAATGTATACTGTGCCAGTCTGATATTATTATTATTAGTGTTACTCTTGAGCCTTGGTTAAATGGCCCAACGCTCTGATCTGAGACTCAAAGAGTGAAAAGTTAGAAGGAAAAGTAGTCCAAAATACTTCAATGAAAGTAACTCAAATCATCTTAAAAACAATTTTTGAAGACATGGATAGGCTTCAAACATTGATTCTAAAAACCTTAATCATTGTGGGCAAAAAAAAAAGGTACAATGCTTTCGTTTTCATAAAGATCTTAAAACTAAGATTTTCCTATACTTTAAACTAAGGTTCCCGATGTCACCGAAATTCAAACTACGCAATGCGAGACTTCACTTCAGTGTTGATACGCCCTCTATCCCACAAACAAAATGTCCAATAGATTTTGAAGGAAAAAAAACAATTTTCGGATCAGAAATACTAATAAAGCATACATTGTTTCCTTAACATACTTACCTTTATTGAAAAAATAGGTTATCCATTTGTATATTTCTTACAGTTTAGGCTCTTTTTTTCGCTACACTGAAGTACATATTCAGAGATTTTGATAGCTTATGTTACTATCACTTGCAAATTGCTTAGTGACTGATTGGGATTATATAGTGGTAATGCATACTGTCATAAATTTACTCTAAAAAAACTATGTGACGCAATCACGTTGCGATAAGTCTACATTGGTAATAAGAAGTGAAATAATACTTAATTAAAAAGACGACATTTTAAGGTTTAAAATGATGTATAATGTGTCTTAAAGATTTGAATGTTCTAGATATGTTTAAACATAATTTGATTTTTTTGCTAATTTTCTGCCTGAAGTTTTTTTCCCTCATCATGCACATTATTGGGAAGCCTATTAATTTCTTTTTCGATTTGTATGTAATTTGAGCGGGTTCCTTTCAGGTCCTAGTATTGCAAAAAGAAAGTTTACAGGTAAGTATTTTTTAATTTTTAGTGGAAATACCATATTAATAATCATGTACTAAGCGTTTTTGCCCAAGTTCTACGTTAGTAGCCACAGGTGTTCCAAGCGTAATGGCAATCTATATTCTTAATACATATATTATAAAAAGGTAGGTCACTTTCTATCGAGACTTTCGAACCGTATATGAAAATTCCTTTTTTTGACCACTCGCAAATCCTAATTACATTTTTTGACTCAACTCACATTTGCTAGAGACACCCTTCTTTGTTTTTAAGCCACAGTATCTATTCTTTTTTCTGATGAGATGTACACACAATGGATTTTCTACCAGCATTAGAAAGTGACGTAGCCTACCTTTTTTATGTATTAAGTATATAAGTTGCCATAACGCTGGGAACACCTGTGATCGTGGCAACAATCATGCATATCATTAAAATTCACTGGATCATACCTTTGGATTCTTTTTTTTTTTTTTGAGCTTCTTTTGAATAGCTCTTTCCAACCATGTAACTATAAAAAACTTCCAATTTGTTCAGCCATACTAACATCAGTCCGACGGTACTAGGCCTACGGTCCGTAGGCCTAGCTGTAAATTAGTAGGGCCTAGGCCTACTACTAGTACTACACTAGCCTAACTTTAAACATGTCGGCCTATGTCTAGGCCTATCATTTAAACTGAAGCCTAGGTTACGGTAAGGACACCAATGTTCAAACCAGGAAGAGGCACAAGGAGTGCCAGAACAGGTAAGATCGATAGCGCCACGGTCCTACTTCAATATGATTAACAAAGAACACACTTGTTAATGTTTATTAGGCCTAGCCTAGTATCACTGTCAGTGTCACTATCAATTACTACACTTTGTTCCTACTCTAGACCTAACGTTAAGCTACATTGTAAAATAACGCTACACAGTACTAGCCTAACGTTGTCTAAAACTGTTGTCTCACTCAGGAGTAATTTTTGCTTATTCAAGTTATTGATAGCACAAAATGAGAAAAAACAAGCGATTTAAATAATCATTACGAAAAAAAGACGAACTAACTGGTAACTGTACCACAAATGCTAAAACTTAAGCGATCGCATTTTCAGATTTTAGGCGATGACCTCGATTTTCGTTGGCTTCACGGCAGACGCCTGACGACATGACACGACCTTGACATGAAAAATAAGATCCAGGCTAGGGAACGCACATTGAGAAAAACAAGATGAATACAGGTATACTTCTAAATAGAGATATCATAAACTGTTTCTGACATCCTCGCGCATCAGTTTTGAGAAAATATCTTCTTTTTTTTGGAAAAAGTACCGAATTTGTCTCTCGGATGAGTGACAAGTCATTCAGCGTCTTCTTTCTATTTTCTACCAAAATACGAACGATTGCTTCCGAAAGTTTTCAATATTTATTACGCCTGATCAGTGATTGACCTGTCCGTCATGACCGTACACTGCACTGAAATCATCGAAATCAATTGACTTTGGAAAACAAAAGGCCGCATGTTTAGATTCCTTTTCCAAATGGGGTGATAGGCCTAAGCTAATATCTTATTTCACGGGGCCTAAAAGTAGTATATGTTACTTTTATCCATAGGAAGCCATCTTCTGTGTGTGCGTGTGTTCTATTATTTTCGAGAAATTTTCATGTGAAGGCAAGCTGAGATTTTGAAGTGACATGATGTTAAATATGAAATAAATATTGCTTTATTTAAATAGAATTTAAAAATGAATATATGTATGTATGTATTTATGAATGTATGTACATATATATATATATATATATATATATATATATATATATATATATATATATATATATATATATATATATATATATATATATATATATATATATATATATATATATATATATATATATATATATATATATATATATATATATATATATATATACATATATATATATATATACATAAATAGATATATATATATATATATATATATATATATATATATATATATATATATATATATATATATATATATATATATATATATATATATATATATATATATATAAAACAAAATAGGAAAAAATGACAATGTCTCTAGCCAACAGATTATTTTAAAAACCAAATATTTCGAAAACTCCTGTTTCCTTCTTCAGTGGTATGAAGTTAAATGATAGAAGATTATAGCTTGCACGTTAGCACATTCCAAAGAGCGCCAAAAATCGTACGCGTAAAATAGTAGGCGCAAAAGGGGAAAAGCGCGCAAAAAAAAAAAAAAACCTGCGCCAAAAGGCGCTGAGGCACAAAAACAAGAGAAGGACTAATGAGACGAAGTGGAAGTGGAAACATTTTCCCTAAAAACAGAAAAAGGAGAAAGATAAGACAGGTCTTTATTAAGTCCATGGATGTGGCTCTTAGTTTTAATCATGAATTGCAATTCAAACAACTTTCTGTCTTCCGTGCTTCTAAAGTTCCCCCTGATGAGAACCACTTTCAAATGTTCCAACTTATGTCTAGGCAAATTAAAATGCCCTGCCACGAAATAACCCTCACTGTCACCATCAAAATCGCGAATAGACTGCTTGTGGTTATTGAACCTCAATCGGAAAGAGGTACCAGTCTCACCAATATAAGAAATTTCTGGACATTTCGAACACATCACGCAGTAAACCACGTTAGAAGAATCACAGGAAAAAGTTCCCGGTTTGATCACGTGATTCCTCGGGAGGGACACCGTCTCATCCGTGACTATGTGCATGCAGATTTGACAACGCGGCTTCCTGCAGGGTTTATTGCCTCGCCCAGGCATCCTGCGCGATATGTTGGAACGTACCAACAAATTCCTAAGACTCGGCGGCTGCTTTAGTGCCACAACCGGTGGTGCAGAGAAAATTCCTCCAACCTCTGGGGCGTGTTTCAATATCCCCCATGACGATTTAATACACTTCAAGAGAGGCTGTATCTGTGTACTGTGTGAAACTACGAGGGGAATACGTGCGGTCTTAGTCTTGATCCGATACTCTAAAAGCTCACTGCGATTGACAGGAATAACCTTGTCCATGAATTTCCTTAACAGTTTCAAGGGATAGCCCCTTTTAAGAAAGTGCCCCGACATAACGTTAAGTTGGATCTTGAGATCAAGAGGGTCAGAACAAATTCTCTTAAGACGAAGAAACTGGCTAAAAATGATAGATTCCTTAGTGTGTTGGGGATGATTGCTATTATAAACTAGGTAAGCATGACTATTAGTGGGCTTGGTGTATAAGGAGGTAACCAATGAACCCTCACGGATTTTGACCAGAACATCCAAAAAAGGTAATTCATCCCGAGAAAAATCATAAGTAAATTTAATGGACGGGTGATACGTATTCGCGAAACCAATAAATTCCCGCAACGAAACCTCGCCATGCTGCCAAATCATGAAGATATCGTCGATATAACGGACATAAAAGGAAGGAAAGAGTGTGGACTCTTGTAATATCTTACCCTCAAGATCGGCCATAAACAAATTAGCATAACAAGGAGCCATCTTAGTACCCATAGCGGTGCCCTTAATCTGGTGATAAAACTTATCATTAAATTCAAGGCAGTTATGAGAAAGAATAAATTGGATGAGTCTACCGATATCACGAACGACATTATCATCGAACGAACCAGATTGCCTGAGATGCTTAATACATGCCTCCACCCCATCCGCATGAGGGATATTCGTATAGAGTGAAGACACGTCCATCGTTACCAAAATAGCTGTATCGTCTATCCTATTAACCTCGCTCGATAACCTGTTAAGGAAGTGACTTGTATCCTGGACATAGCTAGGGATAGCACGAAGGAGTGGTTGTAATTGAGTGTCCACATAAGCGGACAAGAATTCCGTGCAAGTACCTTTACCTGAAACAATAGGCCTACCCGGTGGGATAACACTATAATCACGACAAAGGCCGACTAGATTGCTACCTATATGGGACCTGTCTGACTCAGGTACCGATCTCTCAAGAATACCTTGCAACTTATGTATTTTAGGTAAAGTATAAAATATACCGGTTTTGGGGTTAGGTGGGATAAGTTTCTCAACATCACTTTTAGTTACGTCATGTAAAAGATTTACCAGGTTAACAGTGTCAGCCTTCATTTTAAGTATGGGATCAGAATCCAACCTCTCATAAAAGGCCTCGTCAGCTAATTGCCTCTCAGCCTCCAAAATATAGTCTACCCGGTTTTGAATAACGATAGCACCGCCCTTATCAGCGGATTGAATTATAACATTATCATTGCGTTGCAATTCTTTAATGATACGCAAGTGATCAGAAGAAACATTAGGCGTGGGTGCTTTAGAAACATGCAAATTACAAAGAAACCTATCAAGGTGCTGGTTAACGCCATTAACAAAAGCGTCGATGGAGGCGTTCCTGTTAGGTGCGGGGGTCCATGTGCTCTTCTTCTTAAATGATTCAAGTTTACAATAATCAGATCCCGGGACATCACCAAACCACTCAGCTAAACGAACGCGTCGATTAAAACAATTAATGTCCTTGCTAAGCTCAATCCCATCTAATCTAGATGAAGGGCAAAAAGAAAGTCCCTTCTCTAATAAATCAATATGCTCTCTAGATAGTTCCAAATCAGAAAGATTAACAACAGCCCCTGCTGTCTCGATGGGTTTAGTTGTACCATTGGAATGCGTAGGTTTAGTGAACCTAAAAAAATGTTCAATGAAAGGATGGTGGGAACCCTCTAGGGTTGACAAAAGGTCATCTTGTTTAATCAAGTGCCTAAGTTTATGTTCCTTATTGACAAAACAAAATTTGACTCTATCATAAAAGCATCCTTCAAGGAAGATATATATATATATATATATATATATATATATATATATATATATATATATATATATATATATATATATATATATATATATATATATATATATACATATACATGTATATGTATATATATATATATATATATATATATATATATATATATATATATATATATATATATATATATATATATATATATATATATATATATATATATATATACATATACATGTATATATATATATATATATATATATATATATATATATATATATACATATATACATGTATATGTATATATACATATATATATATATATATATACATATATATGTATATATATATATATATATATATATATATATATATATATATATATATATATATATATATATATATATATATATATATATATATATATATATATATATATATATATATATATATATATATATATATATATATATATATATATATATATATATATATATATATATATATATATATATATATATATATATATATATATATATATATATATATATATATATATATATATATATATATATATATATATATATATATATATATATATATATATATATATATATATAATATATATATATATATATATATATATATATATATATATATATATATATATATATATATATATATATATATATATATATATATATATATATATATATATATATATATATATATATATATATATATATATATATATATATATATATATATATATATATATATATATATATATATATATATATATATATATATATATATATATATATATATATATATATATATATATATATATATATATATATATGGTGTCCTATTAAACACTTGTAGAATTTCTGCGAGTGCCAGTCTGAGCGTACGAGCTGAGCGCGCAAAGCTATTGGCATCGGGACCATGAGTGAATTCCCCAGAATGGCTTTATGACTTCACCCTTTTCAAAGGAAAGTTAGACCAGACGCTTGATACTTAAAAAATAATTCTATTTCATTCCCGAAATTCAGAAGAATCGTAGATTTGTAGAGAATTGTAGATTGTTACTTATGCAACCTTTCACAAAAAAATTACTGACCGGCATTCCAGAGGGGGACGAAAATTATTTCTGCAACAGTAGTGGGTTAGAAGAGGGAGGGGGGGGAAGGCGGGGGTGAAGCAGTACTTCCCTCAAAAACGTAACTTCTACACTGGCTGACTGGTAGGAAATAGGCCTACCAGAGATTTTTGCAAGGAAAATTACGGTGTTACAAAAATTGGCGGAAAATTACAAAGACAATAAGCAGGTAACATTATCTTTGCTTTTTACGTTTTTGTGACCCTTTTCTATGTTGTTTTGCCGAATACAGCAGGGGAAATTTCTCCTCTAACTGCTTAGAAATGGTAAACCAAATAAATATATCATAGTTTATTTTAAAATTAGAATTGAAAAGTTTCTAGTTTTCTCGAATTTAATTTTTGCCACGTTTGTGTCATGATCTAAAGCCATTCACAGACATGAACTCTTCTTCGATTGCGGGGCTTCACCTCCCAGACCCCTAGTAGGGCTTCGTCCAGAATTCATTATCCACAAGTTTACCCGATTTTTTTCATTTTTGCAGGGTAATTTCATCTTTACCTAGCCCGTTTTAGAAATGTTAAACTAGAGTGTGTGTGTGTGAGGGAAAAGAAGGGGGGGATGGTGGAGAGGGGGGGGGGGCGGGGCGGAAGCCCCTGTCGGCCGGATACCCATCTTAGTCGGGCAGGGAATCATGCCCGATTCGGGTGGGTCGTCCCTTCCGACTCGGCATAATGATGACAATATGGTACTTGGGCACCGGTTTGATATAGTCAGGCAGTAAGCATATAAGTAAATAGTACTTATTTAAAATCATACCCTACCGGCTAGATTTTCCGATAATTAAAAGATATTTTCCGAAATCGAAAAAAAATGCCTGGAAGAAAAATTTTCAAAAATTGAAGAAAAGTGCCTGGAAATTACGGAAAGCTCCCGAAAATTCCGGAAAATATCCAGGAAATTTGCCTAAAATTAGCGAAATATCCAGAAATTGAAGAAACTTTCTTGGAAAGGAAGGCAATTTACCTGATAAATCTACCCGAGAAATAAAGAAATTTCCCGAAAATTGAAGAAAATTGCCCGAAAAGGAAGGAAATTTACCAAAAATCAAAACAAATTCCCGAAAATGAAGGAACGCTCCCGAAAATTGAGCAAAATGTCCCGAAAATAGGCCAAAAATCCGCTAAAATTTCCTTCAGATTGTTAAAACATGCCCGAAAATGAAGGAAAATGTACTTAATAAGTCGTATGATACCATATTTTGACCGAATTAGACCTAAATTAGTCAATATGTTGTCATCGTATCATCGCTTGCCCACTACTAACTAAGTTGATTTTCACGTAATTATTGGTCAGACTCAGTAATCTCCGTGCCCAACATCTGACATGAAATCATATTAAGTTTTATGGGGGATAGAGGGACAATATGTACCCCCTCCCACCGCCACAACGTTGAAAGTGTTAACCAAAACATGAATCTGTGAATGGACCCATTTGGTCAAAAAAACACCATGCGGTGAAAGAAGGGACAAAAAGATTATATTCGGTTTTAGGTGGCCGATTCTCGTATACTATAGAATCATTACAGAACTCGCCCCTTGAACAGAACTCCATCCTGATTTTCTGTGCCTGTGGCATTTCAGTAACCGCATGTGGCGGTTTGCAATTTCCAGTTTATTTCCAAATTATTCGACTTCGCGTTTTAACAAAATTTGCACTCTAAAGGTGTGAAATATGTTAATTTTGTTTTATTTGGACAAATTGTTAGAAGATTCAACCTTGAACATCAAAATTGACCCTATATTTCGTATTTCCACGTAAATTAATTTCGAAGTTAAGAAATACCAAGAATTGCATTCCAACAATAAAACTTCCTTCCCGTATAACAGCAAAACGAGGGGATTTCTTATTTGAATAACATCAATAATGTGCTATGTGCAGTTTTAGGCATAAAGAAACTTGTAAAGTGTATTTCTTGTATATTCATAAATAACCAATATATAATTTCGTTCAGCCATATTCAAAGACGCATGTGTTTGCTTTACGTAAGTATGCTGGATGGTGCATAACTCCTGACCTCTAGACACATAGAGTCCTTACGCGTATATTGCACTAATGAATGGAAATGACATTAACCGCAGGAATGTTTATCGAAAAGGTGTCAAGGGAGCAGGTTACGCTAATGGGTTAGCAAGATTTTGAAAGTCGCTCAGAATTACGCTGCTGAAAATGGTGCTATTTTTACAATTTTTGCACCAAATGAAATAATTAAACCAGTTTTTAGGGTATAATTGATCCAAGTAAGAATTCCTTGATGTTCGTATATTAAGTTTTTATAGAATTACAGCATTTTTTGTTGAGTTGTCTCAACTACCTGTGTGGCCGAATAATTGCGTAATACCTTTTCAACTCGTTGAGAGGCTGTCCTTCGAACGGGATGAAAATGACACTGGCAGTTTCATCCCGTCCATGTTTCAAGGGGCGCTTTCTTCAAATGTTGAATGAAAATGCACGGGGCATAATTTGGCAAGAAAAAGGAATACTATTCGGGAAAATCACTCTTGCCCCTCTGAATGTTGGGCTAATAAAATGATGGAGGATGCATTTGAGAAGATATATGAATTTTGCAGATCCTTGGGCAATTAGGCACAAGCATGTGGAGCCCCCCCCCCCCCAGCCTCACCCACACACACACACACAAGACCGGAAATTTCTCAACACTCGGAAAATTTGTGCGGATTCTAATTTTAAAAAAAGAAACTCAGCACGCGTTTATTTGGTAATCCTGCAAGCAATCGGTCTTAGTTCAGTTGTACAAGCTATATTGGGGAAATGATCACAAACTTTGCGAAAACAGAATGTTAAATTTAGATCTAGAGTTACCCAATCTCCGATTTTTCCCTCAAAATAACCGCCGTTTTCCTGAAAATCTCTTAACTTTTTGATCAATATATTTTAAAATCAAAATTTCTATAAAAAAAATTACAAAATATTCGACGTGTTCCTCAAAATGTCTGTCAGTGAAGCTTTTCCCCCAAATATCCGACTCTCCCCTCAAAATTGTAATTGTGTCTGAAGATTTTTCTCAAATGTTTTTATGGTTCCCCCACGCCCTCCTTTCAGACCACATACCCTCCGCACTTTTTCCTATTCTTATTGATGCTTGATATCTATATTGTGAGAAGAATAATGTCTTTGCAAGAAGTTGCGCAAAGAGTGTCAAACCTCATGCACAACAGAACAAAAGTTACGCCAAGTTCCAATTTTGAAAAGAACAAAAAAAGACCTGTAGGCCATTGGCGTAGGCAGGTTTTTTGTTTATGGGGGCTACTCATTGGTATGATTTTTAATCCGTGACAGTATCTAAGCGGAGCGCCACCATGGGTTGGCGCGTAGCGTTCAGATAAATTTTTCCAATAAATGCTGCTTACAGATTGCCGGAAATGGCACTTCCTAGGCCAAAAACTTGCAAATTTGAGGCTGTTTTTCTTTGATTGTTCACAATTTTGCCAGAATTTTGCTGTACATTTTGCCCGAATTCTTGGTTGCCAAAAGAATTGGGGGAACTGTGCTACCTGCCCCCGCCACATACTTTCCGAAGTACAATTTATTCAAACTCTATTGCGTAGCGATATAGGGGCAGTTTGGGTTGATGCCTCTAGAGTTTTTATGGAGGGGGTAGTACATGTCAAAAGAAGATATTTATAAAGCAAACAAAAGATCATTGATCACACTTGCACACCTGGCCAATGTTTTTGACCCCATAATATTGAAAAATGGGGGATTGAGTGAGGTGGCATTGTACTTACTTGTTACTTGGAGTCGAAATGTTGGAAGTAAAATTTGACAATCAAACTTACCAAATCATAATTTAAAGTTCAACCGCCGCGCTGATGTTATGGCAAATCTGTCGGTGACTGATTCCACGTCTGGGCAATGGGCCCTATGAATTTGTAATAGAATAAGTGCCTCCAGTCGGGCTTCCGTCATTGTTGACCGAAGAGCTGTAAGTGTTCTTTCCATTTTTGAAAAGACTCTCTCGGCCTGTGCAGAAGTCACTGGAAAAGTTGCCAGCAACTGGAGCAACAGTGATATGTTAGGAAACATTTCAGAGCAATGATCCAGCGCACAGACGGATGAAGATGGTCGGGACTTGACAGGAACATTTTCCCATTTCTTCCTCCATAACATGTATTCGCCCTTTACAATCATGAAATGATCTCTGATCACACTTGCATACACCTCAATAGTATGAGTCAAATCATTCCACTGCCTCTCACCGTCAGCTTGTTTGGCGAATTCCATACAATTTGGTACAAGGTAGTTAAATTTCGTATTTTGTTGTTGCTGTGGTCCAAATCTGTGCTTGGGGTCTCCAATGATGGAGTCTATGGCTGGATAAAAAAAAGTTGACTCTGTAATAGCCTTCGGTGGTGTTGTCCGATGTTTGAGCATTTGGTCGGTATGAGCTTCTAGCTGCAATGCATGGTTTTCGCAGTTCCACCTCCATCACATCTTGTGCGACTGATTCTGCCTTTTGATACAGGTCATGGCACTCCCCTTCACTTCGCAATTCTTTTAGAACAGACTGGAGACGGTTTACTGAGGCTAACGCTTGGGATAAATCTCCCCCCACTGTTTGTAAGACTCGGGAAACTGGTAGCATCAATCCTGACAGTTTCTCCAAAATGACTGAAGCAACTGCAAATTCTGAGTTGCACACCGATTTTTCAAGGCTTTCTGTTTTGTTTCTGTCGCAAGGTGATGCCCAGCTTTTGATTTCCGATAAACCATCTAGTGTATATTTCAAAAGTTGCATAAATGTTACAACTGCTGTGTGTCGTTCCACAAAACGTGTTTCGCACAACGTAATCAGGTGCTTCTTGGTCATGGAAATACCAGAGTCACTTTCTATGAGGCTCTTCAACAGATCCGGTTTTTTTTTTGCACTTGCTCGAAAAGTCCATTAAATTTCTCGCACAGCATTTTCTGCATTTCAAATAGGAGGTACCTTGATTGCAGCGAATGCACTCAAATTTAGGCAGTGCATGGCGCAATGAAAATAAAAGGTCAATGGAGTTGCCTTTTTTATTGTTGCTGAAGCACCAACCCGTTCACTGGCCATGGCTCCTGCCCCCATCATAGCCTTGTCCCACACAAAGAGACAGATTCAAACCGAGCTCACAAATCTTTCTTAGCAATGTTTCTCCAATAGCTTTGCCACTCAACTTGGTTTCATTATGCTCATTTTCACCAGGGTTATTACATTTGATGCCAGAAATCAGGTCCAATACCATCACCGTGTCCTCATGCAATCTCCAAACTCCAGAATCGCTTGGTGAAACATATCTTTTAACAATTGCTAGTTGTTCCCTTTTTTGGCGATCCATTGTTTCATCAGCTATGATAGACCAGAACTGTACTTTTTTGATGTTAGCACAACACTGTCCCTAATCGTGTCACCAGCAACGCAAATAAGTTCATTTTGAATCGAGGATGATAGGTAGGTTGCATTAGCATGGGAAGTTTTGATATGGTCCTTCAAAAGTGAATCCCCACTACGAAGTCGAAAACGAAAGCCATAAAATTTCCGTCATTTTCTGTTCCCGCCATCCCATTTTTCTGGACTGTGAACATATATAAAAAATGTGTATTTGCTTCACCCACACCGACAAAGACAAATAGTTTTATAAAACTCGTGGAACTAAGCCTATATTAAAGACGATAGAAGGACAACAAATGGTCACTTATGTATACATATCATTAATATATTTACTGGACTGGGCATACATTACCTTCATCCGTGTTTTCCCTTTTCCTTTTTGAAAAACCATATGCGAAAAGTGACATTTTTAAAATTCAAGTTCAGACAAATTGATTTCTATTTGTGGAAAGTTTTGAGCAAAATGATGGGGCACTTCTAGTACTTTCTTATCGCAAAGCAGTAGCAGAATGGCGCCATCTTCAATCGTCATCGTGTAAGAACAGGCTTGGCAAGTTCACGGCTCTTGACAAATTAATAATTGCGTCAAAATTTTATTTAAAAATTTGAAATATTTTTTGTTTTGAATTACAGAGATACAACGAATTTACATTACAGGGAATGCAGGGAGATTCGCATTTCACGTATGCGCATCTGTACGATACATAGGCATATAGGTATAATTTAATTTTTGTAAATATGGGATTGGGGGGGGCCATGGCCCCCGTGGCCCCCCTCTGGCTACGCCATTGCTGTAGGCTGTAGCACTTTTAGTTAAATCGACCAAATAACGTTTGGCTGGTATTTGAAAAATACAGACAACTGCCGACAAAAGTTGGGCCAAATTTGCGTAATTTGGCCCCGAATTTGGCAGGTAAAGACCATGCAAACCGGTATCAAATTCAAACCCTCCTAGAAAATGACCCTAAAGTCTGAAATTACTTAGTGAATTCTGACCCTAGGGTTAAAAATCACTATGATAAGAGTGTCTCATGAATTTCAGTGGCAGATAATCAGTCTTGCCCTTAGAAATAGTTTTTCCCCGTACATTTGCATGCTTTTTAAAGCGAGTGTCAACAAAGCCAAAATAGTAGCTTTAAATTTTTGATCAACTTAACTGATCACGACGACAGCAATGGTCGAGGAATTCTTGAAATCTGGGAATTATCCCTCTTCGGTCTCAAAAGAAGACAAAGTAAATTTTAGAAGACTTTTTAAGAAATATTCAATTAAGCCTGATGTGCAAGACCTGTTTTTAAAAAAGGAGGGGGTTCAAGTTGTCGGAGACAAACCAAAAAACTGTACTTCATGGAAACTCTGAATGCTGGTAACGTCCTTTTAGGTTTCTCTGATAGAATTTGATAAAAATTACGATTGGTTTAGTATCCCTTTCGGTGGTGTGTATCTACAATTAACAAGGAGAAACACATGCAAACGTTCCAGCCAATGCAAAAGCCAAAGCAATATGCACACGCTTCAAATCGTGAGGTTGGTCATTTATCACTATGATAAAAGGGTAGAGTCCAAAATCACTAGTGAATTTTGACCCTAGAGCCGGAATTTACTAGTGATTTTGGACCAGAGGGTATTTTTTCACTGGAGGGTCTGAATTCACTGTGACGCTGGCGCGGCAGGCTAGTCTGTATCCCTGCCTACTTTACTCATATACAGACCTCCGTGGTGTAGTGGTTAGTGATTTGTCCTCTCACCCGCACGTCCCGGGTTCGAATCTTGGTGGGTCTGCAACCAGTGAGTTCACATTTGGTTATCAAAGGCCGTGGCCGTCTTGAAATAATGTCCAGCACTGGATACTTTCGGGTGGTTAAACCTTGCTATACTAGATACTCCATTTGGGTGTACGCAATTTTTCTTAAGTCGTTCAGAATACCTCAATTGAGAAAACAGATGACCACGCGTACGGTAAGAAAGATTGACACAGATAATCAAGAAGTGAATTTTATCCCACGCGCATTTTGCGCATACTCTCTTCATATGCCCGTGCTCTGAACAGTCAGAAAATTATAAAAACCAAAGAAACTTTATGGTCATGATATTACTGTAAGATTGTCCTGAGAGTTAAGGAGGAGCCAGGATAAAATATAACCAAACGTGACAACGTGTTTTAAGAGACAGTTTTGACATGATGTGTTTTATGTACATATTGGGACAAGTCTTGCATGGTCTTCTAAGCGGGGAGCAGAGAGAAAGGTCCTACGAGTCTCTGAAAGGTTTGCTTTCGATTGCGAAAACAGGGATATCATTAACAAAAAATGAAGGAAATTTTGGTAAAATCAGTGATTGAAAATTTTGTTAAAATTTGGAAACATTTTCTGAGAATTGATGAGAATCTACTAAAAGTTGAAGAAAAATTGCCCTTAAAATGAAGGAAATTTTCCAAAATTGTAGAAAATGGCAATGTAAGAAAGTTTCCCCAAAATTGAGAGATAATCTAAGTATTGAGAAAGTTTCCCAATAATTGACAAAATTGACCAAAAATTGAGAAGAAAATAAATCCCTAAAATGAATAAAATTTTCTCAAAATTGGCCAAAATTGAAGAAAAATTGCCCTCCAAAATATAATAAATTTTCCGAAAATTGAAGAAAACTGCACGAGAATTGAGGAAAGTGTTCAAAATTGTACGACATTTCCCAAACATTGAAATAAATTAACCAAAAATGAAGAAAATTGATCAAAAATTAAAGTAAAATTGCCCTAAAATAAAGACAATTTTCTAAAAATTACACGCGAATTGAAGGAAATTACCCAAAGATTACAAGAAATTTCCTGAAAATTGAGGAAAATGTATGTAAACCGTGACTAAGAAATATCTCATGGTAAAAGAAGTATCATCGTAAAAATCTCAGGGGCCATAGCCCTCGGCCCCCCTTTGGATCCGCCGCTGCCTGAGAGTGACCGTAAATGTTTACGTTTAGCTTACTTATCTCTTGACACATTCCTTTCTTTTATATGAAATTAAGTATTTAACTGAATTACGCGACTGGCTATTCATGTTCCTGGAATGAACCCTTTGAGCTAGATGCTTTGTCATGTCTGTTGAGCTACTCTTTTTTAAAGGCGGCAGAAGATGTTTGAATCTGGGGGTGTGGGACACAGGATCTGAGGGGCACTTTCCAACTGTTGTATTGTAGCAGTATAGTTTTATAGGATCGACCCTACCCTCCCCCAGGAAAATTTCTGAGCTTTTATCGGTTTTAACATTTTCTTTTTTTTAATTACAGCTTCAAAAATTTAAGATATTTTGTTCCACAATTTGGTAGAATAGAACAAATTCATACCAAAATCTACAAAAATTGGAAAATATTTATAAATATAATAATTCTTCAAATCGGAATGATTTCGACTTATTGATCATGATTATCCCAGCGGCAAATCCAGGGGTGCGCGCGGGGTGCTCCGCACTTAGTCTCTTTTTTATATTAGTGGCGCCGGGGGTGGGGTGAATGGTGTGGGGGATCGTGCCCGCAATGTCTGAAATGTACAACAACAAAAATGTACAAAATGGCTATGTTTGACCTTGTTAAATGGGGAGAGGTAATCTGTATCATAACAAAATTATATGATGCTATACTAAATTGTTTGTAATAATCCTAATTTAGTTTTAAAAGCCGTGTATTACACATATTCACACCTATTCAGTCATTTGTGGTATCTAAAACTTGGAAAATTCGAGGTTTCCCCAGCTCCGACGACCCCCTCCCCCACCGCGGATTTTCCCCTGCACCCCACAAGGTTCCCATGCCGAAAAGGTTTGTGGCTGCAATATCCCAAACCCCTATTTTGACCTTTCTTTTAATGCGGGAAGGAGAGGTGGGTTGGGGAGGGAGGGAAGGGGGGGGGGCTTAGTCTCGATCATTGTAAAATTTTGTGCTGGTATATTAGATCGTTTGTAATCATCTTAATTTATTGCACACATTCAGAGTCTTTTCAGGGCATATACAACTTGGAAAATGCAAGGTCTCCCGGTGGCTTTGCCTCCTGGACCCCCTTTGACCCAATGCCGAAAAGGTTTGTGCCTCTAATACCCCTGTCGGCGCTAATGAATTTCCTGGATCCGCGCCTAGTTTCGACAGCAAAATTGCATGTGGGGTCCATGGGTTGAAGCCAAGGGAAGCTTCCACAAATCAAATACTTCCCAAAGTCATTTCTGATCATATTTATCTATTTATGCTGCAAATGGCATCTATTTTTTACCTGTATCAATAACATTGAAAACCCAGGCGGCAAGGCTTCAAAAATCGTTTAGTAGTTCAGTATTTGGCAAAGTCATTTCCGTAGCCTTTAAAAAAATACTAGATGAGAAGGGGGAACAAATCCCCCATTCCCTTTGATTTTCCCCTACCCCACCCCCAGTAGTGAGTTTTGACCCCTATCAAACTCAAATTTGTACACTATATTCCCAATCATGTAGGTAGACATTGGCATAGGAAGGGTCACCTCTCGGAGGGGAGGGGGATGGGGGTGAGCAATAAAACCCATCACTTTACTAATGTTGCTGCTAATCGTAAACAAATTATTTTGGGGAAATTTTTTTCATTTTGGGGAGATTTCCTCCATTTTGGGAAAATTTCCTTCATTTTTGGGAAATTTCCTTCATTTTGGGGAAATTACTTTCATTGTGGGAAAATTTCCTTTATTTTGCGAAAATTTTCTTCCTTTTCAAGTACTTTTCTTCCTTTCCAGACACTTTTCTTCAAATTCAATTTTCTATTATATTGTATTCCAGTACAAATTTTAAACATTTGTAAAAAGAAAAAAGTATATACATGTACATAATAAAACACGTAGCAGAAATTAGTAGGATATAAGTCAATCAATCGATCGATTGATCGATCAGTCAATTAATCAATCAATCAACTAATTAGTCAGTCAGTCAGTCAGCCAACCAGCCAACCAGCCAGCCACCCAGCCACCCACCCATCCACCCACCAACCAACCAACCTACCAGCCAGCCAGCCACCCAGACAGCCACCCACCCACTTAGACAGCCACCCACCAACCCATCCACTTACCAACCAACCAACCAACCAACCAACAAACGAACGAACGAACAAACAAACAGATAAATAGATAAGGGAAATTAAAAAGGAAACGGTTCAAAACAATAATTCTAACTCTTTTGTCTGTAAGTAAATTGCCGCACGGTAAAGGAATGAATTTTTGCAGATCTGTATTTTGTATTTTGGCACTATGTTGTATTCATATGTCGGTGTCAATTTACGGAAAAATTTGTTTTTTTTGTAAAAAAATTCTTCATTTTTGGGCCATTTTTCTCAAATAAGGATCAATTTCTTTTATGTTTGAGCCATTTTTCTTAATTTTTGGAATTTCGGGAATTTCTTTCATTTTTAGACAATTTCTGTGGATGATTTTCAGAAAATATTTGTAAATTTTTGGGAAATTGGTAAACAAATCCGACCAAAATTTCAAAATAATCGTACCAAATTTTTCATCCATTTTTACCTCCCGGCATTTTCGGGAGATTTTCCAGCGGGTGTTAGCCTATGATCACCAACGCGTGCCAGCGCGTGTTTTAGACGGAGTCTGTTTGTTTTACGTGTGATGTGATGGTGAGATCAGACGCATGATATACTAAACGCGCAAAGCCCTGTCCTGTAAAATGGCTTCTAGTTGAGCTAGAGTCACGTGATGAAATCCCTCTATTGTTTCAATTTTATATTAATAATTTCCCAATTTTACCTCTTAAACTGGAAAACTCGAAAGTGTGTGTGTGTGAGAGAGGAGAGGGGGAGGGGGAGTGGTAAAATCTCACCCATCCTTCGTCTCTGCGATCCCTGCCCAGTTGCAAATAGTTTTTGGACATAAGAAACTCGTATATTTTCTAGGTTTGTTGAGACGAAAACAAAATTTGCTTCCCCCCATGTCAAATATCTTCCTAGAATTCTACGCCGCTGATTTATAAATTGTATGTAGATGATATATCCCTTTTGCATGTTTTGCACCTTCCTTCCCCACTCCAGATTTCTTATCAAGGGCTATAGTCATTTCACATCATATTATATATATACTGCAAATTACATATACTTTACACGTTTCAGCAATATAATTCCATGGTTTAAAAAAACTGAGAGACGATGTTTTTCCAGGGGACATGCATGCTTACATTTCCCTAACCCTCAGTTTTAGTTTCAAAATACTGTACATAACTTTAATTTTGTTTTTTGTAAACTCATATACGTTTTACTAATCACATTGTACCTGAAATTTATTTAGGAATTTGAAAGGAGTTAAATTAAGGCCATAGGCGTAGGAAGGATTTTTTTTCTGGTAAATCCCGGGAAGGGGAGGGGTATAGGTTTAGGCTTAGGCTAGGATTAGGTAAGGGTTAGAGTTAGGGAGCTGAAAGTATCAAACTTTAATTTTTTGCCCACCTCCTCTCTTTTAATCATTGAATCATCATCATTTAATCACTGAAATTACATCAGAACAAATTTTATACAGGGAAAAATTGTCCAGTTTATTAGCATGTTCAGCTTTTTTCCTGCGTTGCTGTCCTTAACGAAGCGTAATAATTTATGGTGTGTCTTTTTCTCATCTGTGTCATGCATCTTGCCATGGTTCACCGCTGTGCAACTGCAGAAAATTGAGAGAACAAAGCATTTTTAAATCCTTTTTACCAGAAACAATGGATTAGGTGAATCTAGAATTTGCTGTAGTAAAAACATATTATTAGATCATTGTTTTAATTAAATAGTTGGTTGACAAATATTGATTGCTGGAGCTATTTAAAGTATTGACATTTTTGCTGCTGGAATCTGAAAACTCGGACCCGAACCTTAGTTAGCTAGCAAATAGGCCTAACGTTAGGCCAAGGGTCTATGTAGCATGGTGGGCCAGAAGTTCGTGCACCTAAGGAAGTAAATTATATTTACCTTTATGAAAAAAATAATTGTTTTCGTTGTTAGCAATATAAGTACATTCTTTGATTTCTCCTCATGTTATTTATGATAAATTAACATTAGCTTGATATTTTACTTATCAAGATATTCATCAAAGAAAAATAAAGTTTCGTTTGTTTCACTCAAAATTGCTAATACCAGATAGGCCTAGACCTACCCCGAAGTTCGTGCACCAATTTATAAACCTATGCAACTTTTAGCAGCTGTCCCAGTGAAGCGTAAAAAACGGTTCAAACGAAAATAGGAAAGAAAACATTTGAAAATATTAATGTGCGAAGTGCATATTCATTAAAAATATAGACAGTTTTATTAAAATTCTTCAAATTAATGCGTGAAATCTTGAATTTGATGCTATTTTTTTATCAAAATAAGAGAAGTATTGCACAAACTTAGGGCCACTTGTATATCCCAAGATGTAAGTTGTCTTGTAAAGTTGATAGTCTTATTTTGTAATATTGTACTTTAATGTCTGATACTTAGTGTCTGACTGAACGCACTACAATTTACAAATTACAGTCAGGCTTGAGATGAAATCATGAATTACGATGGAAAATCCAAGTAACTTAGGCCCTAATAGTTAGGCATAAAAAAATGATAGGCCTATTAATTTATTTTGCTATATTTTTTACAAAGATGGCAATAATAAGGTGTAAAATTTAAATAAGATATGGGATTTTTTAACTAACGTAAATAGGCCTAATAGAAAGGGTATTGCTTGCTCAAAATGTATATTTTGAAAATTCTTTCTTTGTATTCGTTCAAGCTTTCTTACACTTTACTGGCACAGTTGCTGCAAATTAAATATGTTTATTATTGGTGCACAAATCCAGGGTATTCACGGTTTTGCCAAAAGAAACACAACTTTTTTTTTTTTTGGATGAATATCTAAGGAAATATCAAGCTTCTGTGTACTTATCATGAATATAAAGAGGATAAATTGAAGAATTTATTTATTTTTCTGACAATGAAAACAATTCAATTTGTATGCATGATATGCTCATGATAGTCAAAGGTATCCTCAATTATGCAAAGGTGTCCTCTTACTAGGCTTGGGCGATATATCGATATTTCGATATATTTCGATATTGACCTATATCGATATGGCCGATATTGAGTTCAAGGATCGTATCGATATATCGATATTATGTTTTTTCAATAATACACAATACATGAACTATTAAAAAGCTAAACATGACTATCAAACATCCAAGTATTTTTTATTAAACAGCCACAAAAAGTTAATAAATTTCATTTATATCAAAGTTTCAGGCAGTCAGTTATGATCAAACTTATCAAAACATTAATATTATGATAACAATTACCCAAAAATCCTTCCATAAACAAAAAAAAAACACTTGACTCGCGGAGTACAGAGGCATTGCGCAATACTTCAACTTTGTACTTGATGGCTTCAGACAACAAAAATCATAAGATGTTGAATCCTCAAACATCGTGTTAAGTTTCCCTAAAAGGAATACTGAATCTGAATTTTTATATCAAACAGTCATTAATTGACAAATTACTGACAAAACTATGAGGTTTTTCTCACTATTTTGTTCGTTTAGAAAGTCTAAAGTAAAAGTGACACACTGGCCTTGCCAGATCAATCAGATAATGTACAGTGCAGTAATTACATAGGCCTACACACAGTATCACTACTGTACAGTACTTTACTAATACTATGATGTACACACATATCATCTACCACTGTTTCTTCTGAGTGACAACATTCGTGCGATGATTGAAGTAGACTAGAAATTGGATAATATGCATTATATATGGACTTCTGAATGTCCAGAAGTCCATATAATGCTACCAAAATAATGCCTTTTCAGTACAACTTTCATAAGAAGTGAGTTATAAAATTTTTAGAAGAATTGGAGCCGATTTTTGTAAGGCATACAGTGTAGGCCTAATACCAGTTCCACAACATTTTTTTTTTGTTAAAGAATATGCTGAGGCCTAAACTTTTTCAATGTTTCTGTGATTGATCTTTTGAGATACAAACCATGTAAAGAACATTTTTAAACATAATGGGTGTTTATTTGAAGATGATATGTATATATTATGCAGTGATTTATGTTAATTTGTACAAAAGTTTTACTTGATTTTTTTTTTGAGCCGAGACGAGATTACCTTGCCCAGAACATACAATACAGTACATACGAATTACTTATGATGTCCTATAATTTGCATATCGATATTTCGATATTATCGATATTTTGCAGGCGATATATCGATATTGCATAATGTTCAATATCGCCCAAGCTCAAAGGTATCCTCATGATACCCAAAGATATCCTTATGCTTTTCAAAGGTATCCTCATGCTACCCAAAGCCAAAGGTAACCCCATGCCACTTAAAGGTATTCTCATGCTACTCAAGGTATTCTCATGATACCCATATGTATACTTATGATACCCCAAGGTATCCTCATGCTAATCAAAGGTATCCTCATGAGAGCCAAAGGTATCCTCATGATACCCAGAGGTATCCGCATGGCATTCAAAGGTATCCTTGTAATACCCTAAGGTATCTGCATGCTACTCAAAGGTATGATACCCAAAGGAAGTATCATGCTGCTCAAAGGTATTCTCATGATATTCAAAGTATATCCTCATGCTACTCAAAGGTATCCTCATTCTACTCGAAGGTATCCTCATGATGCCCAAAGGTATTCTCATGCTATCCAAAGGTATCCTCATGATACCCAAAGGTATCCTTATTCTACTCAGAAGGTATCATAATAGTCAAAGGTATCCTCATGATACCCAACAGTATCCTCATGCTACCCAAAGGTATCCTCATGCTACTCGAAAGGTATCCTCATGCTACTCAAAGGTATCTTCATGCTACTCAAAAGTATCTTCATGCTACGCAAAGGTATCCTCATGATATTCAAATGTATTCTCATGATATTCAAAGGTGTCAAAATGCCATTCAAAGGTATCCTCATGATACTCAAAAAGTATCTTCATGCTACTCCAGGGTATTCTTATGCTACTCAAAGGTATCTTCATGATATTTAAAGGTATCATGATATTCAAAGGTATCTTCATGATACCCAAAGGTATCTTCATGATACTCAAAGGTATGATACTCAAAGGTATTCTCATGATATTCAAAGGTATCCTTATGCTATTCAAAGGTATCTTCATGATACCCAAAGGTATCCTCATGCTACTCAAAGGTGTCCTCAAGATAACCAAAGGTATCCTTATAATATTCGAAGGTATCCTTATAACATTCAAAGGCATCCTTATGATACTCAAGGGTACTGGATCCTCATGAATTTCAAAGGTATCCTCATAAAAAATTATAGTGTAGTTTACTTAATCTGCAAATACTGTAGATCAGGTTTGTAGATACAAAGTGTATCCGATTCCACATACATGTATCTCCCAGACCTGCCAACTAGTACGATTTTGCCGTATTTAATACGGGAAGATGTTGAGAATACGATTATACGTTTTTTTGGCACCAGAATTGGATTTATAACCATTTGCGGCTGCCGCAAAAAATATATTTAAAAAAAAAGAAAAAAGTATCTACCTACTGTGGTGTAGCGGTTATCATACCTGTCTACAGACCACAAGGCCCTGGGTTCAAGCCTGGGTTGGGTAAACACGCCAGTGTACCACAAGTGGTTATCAAAGGCCGTGGACATTGACTTGGTTGTCGATGTTATGTCTGTTCGTATGTCGTATCTGTGTTCTCGTCCGGGTCGTATTAAGCGTTTCGTGATAGCATTGTTACTATCATAACCAGAAATGCAAAAAGGCAACTGCCGCGTACAATAAGAGAAACTGAAAGTACAGTGGTAATTTTTTTTCAGCCACAGTAAACATTTGTTTTGTACATTTTGTTTGAAAAGTACAGTTTTTTTATCAAAAATACAACTTTTGTAGTTCCAGAATACAGTTTGGTGATCCTAAAGCTTGGCAGGTCTGATCTCCTGCCTCAGGCAAGTTATATTACCAAGCAGACTATGGGAGCTTGCAGCAGTATGAGGGTGGAATTTAAAGGATTAGTTAAGTGGTCAAGCATGTCCATTTTATACGTAAGAGGACTTTAAATAAAAGGGGAAAAAATGGTATAGAAAGCATTCCAAAATCTTATTCCGTTATGGAGATATTCAAGTTTAAAGCTCTTGTCTTATCTGTGTATATGTGACTGGTGTAGTAAGTCTACTATGGAAAGTTGGCTTCTTCATCCTCGCATTCTTAACAATTGTTAATGTATTTAAAGAAAGTTATTTAATTTTGTACTATTTAAAATGATTTTTCCTCAAACTTTCTTTTGACAGGTTGTATGCTAAAAATACGCTTCCTAGATTCAGTTTTACTACTTTTGTGACATATTCCATAATTTTTAAGCCACAAAATCACAGAACAAAATATAGAATACATAAAGACTGAGGAATATGATGATATGACATCACAACTAATCTGATTTCAGTAATTTCCACTAGAGCTGTGAACGTTTAGGGATTTTAGTAAACGTGTACACGCCAAAAAAAGCGAGCGTGTATCGTGTACACGAGTTTAGTACCGTAATTTTCGGAAATACACAAAAATTGCTCCAAAACTACAAGGCTAAGTAAAAAATCGCGCAACTAGTATGGCAAAAGTACTGACTGCTTTGCCCAAATAGACGCTGAGTTTTGCTTTCCAAATCGTAAAAGTTTACTTCTACAGTACAAATTATAATTTGTATGGAAAATATGCATGGAAATTCAGTTTAGAAAGAACAGATAACTTCCTTTCAATGTCATTTAAACTCAACATCGCAGTAACTTGTTTGTCGTATCGCTCGACTTTCAAAGTTCTGTGAAAATCTTGCATACTGAGGCCTATGATATACCTCACCGTAAAACATTTTAAAACTATGCCACCACCAGGAAGTTCTGAAATATCAGCCCTCTCAAAAAAATGGCGCCATCTTTGCGCAGCATGCAGAATTTCAGCTTTGTTAAAACCTTTTTCTGTTTATTTATTATGCAATATTTTTCTTTCTTGCAAAATTTATTTGACTCATCAGGTAATATTTACATGTAAATGTACTGATTGTCACGATTCAAGTGTTTTTGGTCGATGAAACGGGCCTTGATTGTGTGGGATTTAAAGCCCTGTGGCCTAACGTTAGGCCTATTGTTAGTTTCACTGTTTACTGCTGCACATTCGCGGTGCATTTTACAAGTTGGATTACTCAGATTTGTGCGAAATCAAAGTGCATAATATCCCCATTCATTGGTGATTACTGCGCATTTATGATTCGCACATTTAAAAAAGGTTAATGCTAATCGAGTTTACAGTTTGTAAAGTATCATTGATTGGAATTTTGTCAGCGAATGAATGTGTGACTTGAATCATCAATATTGATTTTCAACGGCAAGACACTAGGCCTAGGCCTATAATGTATGAAAACGATTTTCTTAATGAAAATTTAGTAAACGTTTACAAAATTTGCGAGCGTGTAGCGAGTACACGCTAAACAGTCACAGCTCTAATTTCCACACATCTCCATCTCCATCTAGTCTCTTCAGGCCTCCTGGCCCATAATGCAGCAGTGCACTCTTTCCAGTGGACTCTGTTATTTGCAACTTGTCTGGCTTCTGTCCACAAGCTCCATCCCATTACATTCCTCTCCTTCTCGACTGTCTTTCTCCAGGTTGTTCTAGGACGACCAACTCTCCTTTTGCCCTCTGGTTTCCACGTCATAGCTCTAACACTGTGCTTAATAGTGCTCATAGGCATCATATGACCAATCCACCTCCACTTTCTTTTTACTTCAGTGCTGATTTTGTCATGTTTAGTGATTCTCAGTATTTCATCGTTAGATATTACATATTGCCGTCTGATCTTCAAAATTCTCCTGTAACATTTGAACATAAATGTAGTCGGCTTTTTATTATTTGCTACATTAACTCTCCATGTCTAGCAACCATACAAGAGTACAGACTTTGCAAGAGAGTTAAATGGTCGTATGTTTGTTTATATTGAGAATGTGCTTGAGTTCTATATCTTATTTAATTTCATAAATGCTACTCTTGCTTTAGTGATTCTGTTTTGGATATCTTCCTCGCCACCACTTTGTAAGCTTACTGTCGCACCAAGGTATCTAATAGTGTTTACACTGGTACCCAAAATATCCAGGTACCCGACCGATTGTGTTGTAACCCAGTTCCGAAAATACAACCCGGGTATGGATTTTCATAATATTACCAATTGCAGACTTTCAGAATTGTATGTTAAAAGAATAAATCTTAACTTACAAGAATTATAAAGTGTATGTTTCCTTTCTATTCCAACGCAATACAATAAAACGATCACAAAATATTGGCACAGATCGCAGAAAAGATGATGAACGAGTGATGTGGCAACATGTAGTAATGTATGTACGCTAGTAGTACCACATGTACTAGTAGCGCAAAACTTAAACTCTCTAAACTTCGCTGTAAAAGAATAAATATCCAAACCAGTGCGCAACAAGCAGTGTATGTAGTATGCTGTAGAAAAAATATATTGCGGTTGTACATTACCAAACTGTTTTGAAAGCGTGTCTGCTATTTGCTGAAAAAAATTGTAACACCTATTATGAACCAATCACAAGTTGTGTTCAAATGAAATTGTTACATGTTACTGAGCATGCATGTAACAGAATTGTGGAATCAGTCAGTAATTCCCAGCATAGCGTTAATGAGGTGGAATTGTGTATTTAATATTCCAGAATACCAAGTAACCCGTCCCGTGAAATTTCGAGGAAGTGCCTATATTATTATTCTATGAAGACTGGTAAATAAAAGAGACAAGAAATGTTTGTATTCTGTTTTTTTATTCACAAAAACAAAGGTACGATTGAAAAACTAAGAAATATCACAAGATTTTACAAGGTACACTGTTAGATTTTAACACATATACTACTTCCGCGAAAAATATTGAAAATGCTTTGTCGGATACCCGGCTGATAATGCAGGTCGGGTGCCCGGTCAGATTTTTGGACCTGGTGCAAACACTAGTATCTGAACTTGTTTATTTCATTTAGTTGTTGGTTATCAATATAAACTTTGTTTGCACATTTGCAGTTAACTTTCATGAGCTCTGTCTTATCCTTATAAATTCTTAGCCCGGTTTGTGCAGCATACTGATTGAGCCTGGTCACTCTGGTTTGCATGTGTTGATATGTAGATGAAAGTAGAGCAATATTATCAGCAAAATTGAAGTCCTCAAGGGTTGACATAAACTTCCATTTATTTCCATTCCTGTTATTATCAGTGTTTTCCTCATCACCCAGTCTACCACCATCAGAAAAAGGAACCCTGACATTACATCACCTTGCTTTACACCACTTTTGACTTGAAACCATTCAGATTCCACACCACCATCTACAACTGCACATTCACCGTCTTTATATAATGCTTTAATCAAAACATAATATCTTTTGTGGAATACCATAAGCTGCCATTATTTTCCAGAGGCTTTCGCTGTGCACTGAGTCAAACACCTTCTTGAAGTCAACAAAGGCGATATATATGGTTGATTGCCATTCAGCCACCTGTTCTGGAATGTTGCGCAGGATGAAAACGTGCTCGGTGGTACCCCTTCCGCTTCTAAATCTAGCCTATTCATTTCTCATCTTACTATCAACACTGTTTCTAATTCTGTGGATTAAAACTCTTCCAATATTTTGCTTGGTATGTACGTTAAGGTTATTCCGCGCCAGTTATCGTACACAGTAGTATGGCCTTTAGGTATTTTTCTTATCAGTCCTTGCTTCCATGATTTTGGTATAACTTCCTTTTACCATACAATTTTAAACAGCTCTTCAAGCCATAATACTGATGTGCATATATCAGCTTTTAACAACTAAGCAGTTATATTATCCTTGCCTGCAGCTTTGTTATTCTTTAGCTTCATCAATGCCTCTTTTATTTCACTTCTTGTAATATAACTGGTACTGATTTTGTCTATTTCAGGGTCACTTGTTATGTTAGGAACTGGAAAAACAGGATCTGGTCTATTCAGGATCTGGTCTATTCAGTATCTCCTTGAAATGCTCTTTCCACCTCTTATCTTTTTCATCCGTTAATGCTTTTCTACACAAATGATGCCAAACTTTTAACTTAGATATCTCCTTAATGGAATAAGATTTTTGAATGCTTGCTGCACCATTTTGTTTCCTTTGAAGCTTTTCGTTCATATAAGATGGACTTGCCTAACCCATGAACTAATCCTTTGATGTAACGTTTGTAGGTTTAGCCTGACTGATGATCCTGTTTTAGCAGGTCAGGTTGACCATGCAAGGATTTATAGGAATACATCAAATGTTTTTCACTGAATACACAATTTCTGTGAATACATTGAACTTTTTTCCATTTTTGTTTCAGGATTTTATGCAGTTAAAGAATTTTCTGCCCAAATGTGCTAAAGCTTCTTGTGTACCATGATTTTTTGATGGTGTAGTGGACTGAAAGACTCTCTTACACAGTATATTCTTCTGCCATTTCTGCCACATTTTCTCATCTTATAGAGCTTATGAAATATATTGATAGCGAGAGGAGAGATGATTTGGGGTAAGTGACTTTTTGAGATCAATAATAGTTGCTTGGATTGTAAAGAAAAATGAAATGTATTAAACTCCTCATTGTCGCTGCTCCCACTATTCAATGTTGAAAACTTTGAATGTGAACTTGATTAGGTCTTATGAAATAATTCAAAACATATTAGTTTTACTTATTAAGATATTGTATAACATCCCATCCCATCTAGACATACTGTGGTAACAGTTTGAAGTTGACCAAAGAGTTCTCACGGATAAATATTGGGCGTTTTAGCTTTTCGCAAAGAGTTGTTAATGAGTGGAATGGATTGCCTGAGTGGGTAGTTAGCTCTAATTCTGTTCACAATTTCAAAGTCAACATGGATAAGTTCTTGACTAACTCTGGGCATCTTTGATTTTTTTTTTTTTTTTTTTTTTTTGTGATGGTGGTGTTTGGGCTTTTTATGGGGTGATTCATCCTTCTTAGCCCATCATCTTGTCATGTTATGTTACATTGACCAATGTGTTGCAGATTAAGCTTGGGCTATATTTCAATATATTTCTATATTGACCCATATTGATATGGCCAATATTGAGTTCACCGTTCATATCAATATGTATATATTGATTTTATCGATATATTGATACAACCCTCGATATTATATAATGGCTCAGGAGGTATATGTGTAATACAAGCACTAAAATGAAAAGAAACCATGTTAATATATATTTTTAAGTGTAATGGATATTTATTTGAAGATTTTATTATTATTATTATTATTATTATTATTATTTATTATTATTATTATTATTACTATTACTACTACTACTACTACTACTACTACTACTACTACTACTACTACTACTACTACTACTACTACTACTACTACTACTACTACTACTACTACTACTATACTATTATTATTATTATTATTATTATTATTATTATTATTTAAACATTTATAAAGCACACATATATATGTAAAAACATAAGTTATGGCGCTGTACAATAGCCAAATAGAGTATAAAACAAAATATTTTTGCAATGATTTCTGTTTATTACACAAAAAGTTTCCTTAATTTTTGTATGTGCTGAGATGAGATGACCTTGTAGAGAATATAACTATAATTGAAGTCATATAATTTGCATATTAATATTTCGGTTATATCAATATTTGTCAGGTGATATGTCGATTTAGTATAAAGATCAATATCACCCAAGCTTATTTAAGATATATTAGTTTAATGCCTTTATTTTGTTTACGGCAAGACTGGAAATAAGTTTTTTCTGTATATATTCAACATGTGAGCAATGTAAAAGGAAGATGTACATGCTTTGGCTTATTTCTAGGTAATGAAGTTTTCTGTGACAATAAAATAACACTTTCTTTTTGTCAATATATGGAAAATAAAGTGGATAAATTGTTTTAGTTATCAAGGCAAGATATTGAGATTCTGCTCATGGTTTTTACTTCTCAGGTGCAGTGCTAGAGCCTGGTCGGCTTTACACAGAGACTATGCTTGAAGAGACTCAGCTGTCGTTCGCATCACTGGAAAGTAGATCTGAACACGGTAGGTTAACATCCAATGCTTACTTTGTAAGCTGTGAGTTAAAGGATTAGTTCAGGGGTCAAGCAAGTCTATTTTATATGAAAGGGCTTCAAAATAAACAAAGTAGTGAAGAAAGCATTCAAAAATCTTATTCTGTAAGGAGATATATAAGTTTAAAGTTTATTATCATTTGTATAGAAACGACTGAAATCAGACTACTTGTGATGTCATAGGCTCAGATTCCTCAAAGTCTTTATCTTATTCTATCATATTTTGTACTGTGATTTTGTGGCTTAAAAACCATGGGATATGTCAAAAAAGTAGTAAAACTGAATCTAGGAAGGGTATTTATAATATACCACCTGAAGAAAGTTTGAAGAAAAATAATTTCAATAGTGAAAAAATTCAATAAACTTTCTTTAAAATACATAAAGATGTTGAGGAATCTAAAGCTGTGACATCACTACTAGTTTGATTTCAGTCACTTTTACAGCAATGATACAAACTTTAAATTTGAATATCTCCTCAACGGAATAAGATTTTTGATGCTTTCTTCACCATTTTGTTTCTTTTGAAGTCCTCTTCCATATAGAATAAACTTTCTTGTTCCCTGAACTAATCCTTTAAGGCAAGACTGATAGAAGCTAAAGGTCAGATGACATCTAGAAGCAACTTGGGATTAATTGCTTCAAAATATAGAATACTGTAGACCATTGTTATAGCAAAAACTTCCATCAAAATTAATTAAAAACCTTATTGCTCAATACGTTGTGATGTAGGCAGATGAACACCTCTTCAGCTGGTGATGTTAGTCTTTCAATCCTCCCAAAATAGGATTTAAAGGATGACATCTAGTGCTGTTAACAATGAGCGATTACTCACTAATCGCTCACAACTATGCCAAAACGATGAGTAAAACTTTTAAAAGATTAATTACGAACATGCTGTATGGTTGGCATAGTGTATGAGTTAGAACTAGGGCCATAATTACATTTAACTAATTGGTACGCTTCCTAAACTATACTGGGCTTACTGGGTTATGGCCTATACATGAATTATTTTTTGTTTTCCAAAAATGCATAGTTTATTTGTGTGGGAACTGTACCAGTTCCACAAAACTTCCACTGATTTATATTGAACACTTAAGAGTTTGTTCTTTTACCGATTTTTGGGTGGAGCAAATTTGGGTGATTAAACCTTTACTTAACTAGAATATTAGCACTCTGTAGAGCGCATATCTCTGCCCGTTGCAATTCCAAAATGCCTTGAATAATTCTAGAGTTCATTTGATCCCTATACCCAATATAATCTACCTCAGAAATCCAAGGCCCACCAAGATTCATCCCCAAGTTTTGATCTGTAATGAACAATTGCAATCTGAACACTTGAAGATTATCTTCTGACTGGATTTCTTCCAAGGCCAGACAATTGTTTTCAGTTTTATTCAAGTGAAGCATCATTGTTGAGCTCTATTCAGCCAGGATTAATATTCCGTCATTTTCCATTCATGGCCGAAACCAATTGTTTCATTTTCATTGAATCCAGAGAACACTTGCTGTAAGTCTTTTTGAGTCAGAAAATTGATTGTTTGGATAATCATTTAGAGTGCAAAGTCATTGTTCAGCACATTCCATTGAAAGTTTCAACCTTAGTTTTGTCAACTTATTCTTACACGATACACGCTTGTTTTTTTTTAGTGTACACGTTTACTAAAATTCCTAAACGTTCACAGCTCTACTTCTGGCACACGTATAACTAACTTTAAAATTGCTGTTAACCCCCACTCTACCACGCGGTGATATCATCGCTGTTTTCAAACCAACTTATTCTAAATATAAAATTGGGACTTTACCAAAGTCCTATAGTAGTAATCTTGGTATCATTTTAAAGTACTCGGATATTTCTTTCACAAAATGTAGCTTTTTTATAGGAATCATATTACAGAATTTTGAGAATAAGTAGCTTGAAAAAGGGTAAAACTCATTTTTTTTTTTTTTCCTTTTAAATCTTACAATAACTTCAAAATCACATTTTTGCTTCAAAATCAAACATGCAAATCCTAAGACATGATATCGATTGCTGGTCTAATTTTATAATCCCTACCTGCAATCTTTTGTTCTGGAGAAATTTCAAAATTTTATGAATTTCTGCCATTTTTGACCTGTTTTTATGACACAAACAAATAAACAAACCAAGAATTGTAAACATTTTTGATTCATTGTATATCATTTCATTCTGTAGGCGATAAGGAAAACAACTATTGCCACATTATCATGAAGACATCCAAAGCTGAGTATCTGCTATGCACATTGGTGCATGGGTCTATTTATCAGCAAAGCCTGGACCTCAAGATCATGCCTAGAGAGAAGGTGACCTTTAGTGTCCAAGGGTCAAGTAAGTACCGTGTTTATTTATTATGTATGAAGGCATTGGTGCAACATTAGAGTGGGTAAACCCCACCGGCCTGAGCAAAAATAAAGACTAGAGGGCGTGCAGCAAGATTTGGGGCCAGAGCATTGACACAGGGCCCTAGTATTATAGCTGCCCGCTGATGAAGGCCTACCAGTTTCATGCAACATCAGGAGTTAGTAGTTAGGTAGGGCAAAGGTCCAATGATGACACTTTTATGTACACTGTTTGAAATAGGAAATTGTTAAATATTTGAGTTGATACCATTAGTGTGTTATCCTTCCTCTCAATCTTTTTGTTGCAGATGATATCAGGGTATGTTTTTCATTTCAAAAATTGGCTGACAGATCGTCCCTCTTTCTGCATACTGACGAATGTCTTATTTAGGTGAAACAAAAATTGGCTCGAAATACTGAATTATTATTTCCACATACTGATAATGTGTTTGAAGCTTCATGAAATAATGTTTTTATTGTAAGTACAATTGTCAGAAGATTTACATTTTTTCTTTCCAATGATACATTGATATTTTTATTTCAAGCTTCAAAATTTCATTTTTGACATTTGTCACTACACAAGTGATATTCGTCACTACACATGACATTCGTCACTACAAAAATGACATTCGTCACTACACAAGTGATATTCGACACTACACAAATGACATTCGTCACTACACAAATGACATTCGTCACTACACAAGTGATATTCGTCACTACACGAATGACATTCGTCACTACTCAAATGACATTCGTCACTACACAAATGACATTCGTCACTACACAAATGACATTCATCACTATGTGAAAGGGGACAAAATCATCAGCAATTTGAACAATGTATTACAGAAAGCATCCCTAACCAAAACAAAATTTTGCAAACTATTCCATTTTGATTAGCAAACTGTTATGCAGGGGTAGAAAATATAGCAATTCACTGCTCCAATATTCCCAGAAGTTTTTTTAGGTCTCCAGAATGAGAAAAGGGGAAAAAAGAAAGGGAAAAAACAAATAACACCCTAGAGAGAAGCATTGCTCAGTGGTGAGAGGGTCATAGTCCTAGCTACACTCTTGGACAACACTTGTTGAAACACTAAGTGAAAATATGTGAAGCTCCTTTTCTATTGTAAATTATTCTGCTGCTTAGTGTTAGGAGGCAGGTGGCTCAATCAGCTGAGCATACGACTGAGAAGCTGGAGGTCCCAGGTTCGAGTCCAATGGCGATTTAACCAGCGATTTTTCCACAGATATGCAGAACGATATATGCTGACATCAAGTGCAGAGGTTTGTCTTCTGCATCACACCTTCTCCCCCACCCGACCTTTGTGAAAAGTAGCGGATGGTTGGGTGGCGCTCACCGTCTTTTGGAGGGGACATAAAGCAGTCAGTCCGGATGATAGGAGTTTCACCCCCTTCCTGGTTCTCTGAACACTTCTCGAAAAAAGCAGGGTGTTAACCCAGTGTTCATCCACCTTCCATCCTGGCACATTTTTAGGGTACACACTATAACCGTGATCCGCTACATGGACGTTGAAGTTTTAGCCTGATGACACTTGATTCCCGTTGGAACACATCCACTTTGATTAAAGCACAATACACATTACGTATTTAGTTATATAGCTGCATACAATTTTATTTGGGTATTTGTTTGGTGATTCGTATAGGATAAATGAATGAATAACGTAAGATGATGACGTTGAATGGTAACGTAGGATATAACGTAGGATATAATGTGGGATGTAACGTAGGATGTAACGTATACGTAGGATGGGATGGTTCACTGTTTAAAACAGAAAGAAAACATTGCATAGAGAACTTACTAACTAACATATTACATCATATACATTTGTAATTCGATTATGATAGAATTTAACTGAATTCATGAACAAACATGATATAATCGTTTACACCAAATCATACATCAACGTTAAGTGCCAGCATATTAAGTATCGATTTTAACATTTAGATATTTATGATCAGTATGGGTAAATACGACATTTTTAATTCTGTACATGGCTTCCTTCGTAATTCAGCTCACATCAAACATTTCATTCTTACGATGCCAAGGCCGCCTTCGTAATTCAGCTCACATCAAACATTTCATTCTTACGATGCCATTACATATTGAATCTGAGCTCGACATAAACAAAACGGGTTTTAATTATTGTTATTATATCTAACTTATCATGAGGAACAAATGATAGAATTTAAACTTACCAACTATATGGGAACTAACGCTGATATTAAATCCAAACTTATTCGTGATACTTCAAATTCATGTTACTTGTTAAAAGACGTAATAATGTGTGCTATAGCTTCGGGCGTTGCTCGATTGTCGCTTTGAAAGTTTTGTGATAAATATAAAAGCAATGTGATAATATCAATAATATTTGAGCCCCTTGATTTTGGCTTAAGAACCCTTGACCTAAATCCATTAACTACTTAATCACACAAGTAAAACAAACTGTGGGCGCTCTTGCCTATTTATTTATTGGGAAATACATATCGATTGCGTGCTGCTACACACACTGAAAACACGTCACTGCGACTTACATTTGCTTTCCCTGGCATATGCCTATAAGTGAAATACAAATATTCCATATTTAGAAATCATAAATGCTATAAAAAATTTCTATTGATACTTCAATCCATATTCTTGCAATTGTAATTACAATTTTAGGAATTTTACGGACATGGCTATATTTTCATTGATGCTGCCGGTATACTCCTTCCCTACCTCACTATGTTAACTGCCTCCCCTTCCCTACCTCACTATGTTAACTACCTCTCCTCCCCTACCTCACTATGTTAACTACCTCCCCTCCCCTACCTCACTATGTTAACCACCCTCCCCTCCCCTACCTCACTATCTTAAACACCCTTCCCTACCCTACATCACTATCTTAACCACCCTCCCCTCCCCTACCTCACTATGTTAACCACCCTCCCCTCCCCTACCTCACTATCTTAAACACCCTCCCCTACCCTACCTCACTATCTTAACCACCCTCCCTACCCTACCTCACTATCTTAAACACCCTCCCCTACCCTACCTCACTATCTTAAACACCCTCCCCTATCCTACCTCACTATCTTAAACACCCTCCCCTACCCTACCTCACTATGTTAACCACCCTCCCCTCCCCTACCTCACTATCTTAAACACCCTCCCCTACCCTACCTCACTATCTTAACCACCCTCCCCTACCCTACCTCACTATTTTAAACACCCTCCCCTACCCTACCTCGCTATCTTAAACACCCTCCCCTACCCTACCTCACTATCTTAAACACCCTCCCCTACCCTACCTCACTATCTTAAACACCCTCCCCTACCCTACCTCGCTATCTTAACCACCCTCCCCTATCCTACCTCACTATCTTAAATACCCTCCCCTACCCTACCTCACTATTTTAAACACCCTCCCTACCCTACCTCACTATCTTAAACACCCTCCCCTACCCTACCTCACTATCTTAAACACCCTCCCCTACCCTACCTCGCTATCTTAACCACCCTCCCCTACCCTACCTCACTATCTTAAACACCCTCCCCTACTCTACCTTACTATCTTAAACACCCTCCCCTACCCTACCTCACTATCTTAAACACCCTCCCCTACCCTACCTAGCTATCTTAACCACCCTCCCCTACCTCACTATCTTAAACACCCTCCTCTACCCTACCTCACTATCTTAAATACCCTCCCCTACCCTACCTCACTATTTTAAACACCCTCCCCTACCCTACCTCACTATCTTAAACACCCTCCCCTACCCATTCATTGTTGACCAATATTAATTTTGTTCTTCTTCTTCTGGAATAGCATTAAAGCACAAATAAATCCAACATTGAAAAGAGTAGGGGGTAGGGAGTTACAATTCTCAGAAAAAATATGAAAGAAACATAACACAATAACATATGTAGTTCTTATAATGTTGAATTTTCCCAAAAGTTTTGTGCAAGATTGTAGCTAGTGTTGCAGGTGTCTTTCTTATGCAACAAAATTATGACTGAAGTAGTAAGTGTGTTGATATTTGTTCAGCAGAATTTTACCACTGCATTACTTTAACTGCTTACTGCTACCAGGTGTTAACACATAATATACAGTTGCTACAAGTTGATGTTAGCTGCTTACGTTTAAAAGCAATTAAACGTCTAAAAAGTTAAGAATCAACCTTAAGTAGCTAAAATTGTGTGAAAGGAAAGTGAACTCACAACATGTGAAACTCACAAAACTCACAGATACATAGCAGCAGAAAGGAAGAATAATAAGACTAGATTTAAACTTGTGCATTTTGTTTCCTCCATTCATCAGGTGTGGTGTATCTTATGGGGTACTCTTCCTCGTACCCGGAAGAAGAAGAGGGTGATGACGAACAAGATTTTATTGACTCTCAGGATGCAATTGCAGATGAAACAGGCTGGGAAACAATCAGTAATTCAGGTACATCAACTCATGTTTCCACTGTGTACAGAACATAAGATGTGTGTCATGTGTATTTAACCCTTTCTCAACTATGCAGCGATATTATCACTGTTTGGGTGCCCCGTCCTTGGCTCCGCCTCTCAATCGTTTAAAAAAAGTGCTGTTAGAATTAGGGTTAATCAACGTTGTCATAGATAGAATAGGGGTCAAATGGGTAGGGGGGGGAGGGATTTTGTTGATGGTCCTAGGTAAGTAATAAAGAAGTGGCTCAGTGGTAGATTGTTTTGGGTGCCCCGCCTCCCAAGCACGTTTTCAAAAAAGTGCTAGTACAGTAAGGGTTAATAAGCATTTACAAACAAATTGTGAATTAAAGATAATACCTGTGCATTCAGACAATAGTGTGTTTGTATCATCTTATTTCAACTACAGCTTAAAGCTCTCCACAAATCAATTTGATGAACATATATAAAGCCTTTAAATAAATAGTTACAGCCATTTCAGGCCTTACATGTTATCTCTTAATGTCTTTAAAGGCCATCTATCGTGATAAAAATGTGGTGGCATATTCAAAAAACAATTACTGACTGGCCTATCAATATAAGTGCAAATTGGACCATTGTATTTTGACCAATCAAAACACTTAGATTTGAATCTATTTACCCCCATTCATAGATGATAACTGGCCTTTAATCAATCCTGACATACTCCTTTATCGTCTGATTGCAAATGTAGCAACATTTTTTCTTAGAGTTACAGCCAAATTAATTTTCAGGACTAAAACTAATTCCTTTTGCTATAATGTGTAAAGTAATAAATAAAGTGACAAATTGCCAATCATCATAAGGAGAGAACATTCTCAATTGCTTCATGATATTTGAAAAACCTAGAATGAACTTCATGTTATTGCTGTTACAATGATTTTAATGGTTTGCATTATTTCTACTTCGCACAGTGTCTGCAGGACACACCTGGAGTCATACTGAGTGTATGGCCATAGATAGAATAGGGGTCAAATGGGTAGGGGAGGGATTTTGTTGATGGTCCTAGGTAAGTAATAAAGAAGTGGCTCAGTGGTAGAGACTCAAACTCCTATTCCAAAGGTATTGGGTTCCATTCCTGGCAAGAGCCCTGCACTGTGTCCTTGAGCAAGACATTTTATTCCACTTGCTTGCCTAAGTCCACACAGCTGTAAAATGAGGATCAGCATAAACTGGTGTCCTGTCAATGTAGAGTTGATGATTCCCACCCGCTTGCACCACATAAACTGGGGATAAGAAATGGACCAAAGGATTTTAATTTGATTGGTTAAGATACTCATAAAGTGGATTTATAAAATCAACTTTTGTTTTGGCCTGAATAGTAACATTGATTTACTCTACATTATAAACTAGAATTAAACTACCCCTACTTTTGTTGAATAGAAATACCCATTAGAGTTATGAAGGAAGAGCCCCAGGATATTATTGAAGACATTTTTCCGGATGACGAACAAACGGAGCAAGAAGTGACAGAAGTTGATAGGCAGGATGAGGAGGATGAGGATAGTGCAGAGGAGCAGGTCATCGTTGTTGCAGGTGAGAAGATAAGACAATCCATCACAGTGGTGGATATAGGGGGGTGGCTGCTGAGCACTCATCCCTCACTCTCATCCCATAAGGGGGGGGTGGCTGCCGAGCACTCATCCCTCACTCTCATCCCATAATGGGGGTGGCTGCCGAGCACTCATCCCTCACTCTCATCCCATAAGGGGGTGGCTGCCGAGCACTCATCCCTCACTCTCATCCCATAATGGGGGTGGCTGCCGAGCACTCATCCCTCACTCTCATCCCATAATGGGGGTGGCTGCCGTACTCATCCTCACTCTCATCCCATAATGGGGGTGGCTGCCGACAACTCACCCCTCACTCTCATCCCATAATGGGGGTGGCTGCCGAGCACTCATCCCTCACTCTCATCCCATAATGGGGGTGGCTGCCGACAACTCATCCCTCACTCTCATCCCATAATGGGGGTGGCTGCCGACAACTCATCCCTCACTCTCATCCCATATTGGGGGTGGCTGCCGAGCACTCATCCCTCACTCTCATCCCATAATGGGGGTGGCTGCCGACAACTCATCCCTCACTCTCATCCCATAATGGGGGTGGCTGCCGAGCACTCATCCCTCACTCTCATCCCATGTACAACAATCAACTAACCCCCCTCCCCATTGGCATCATAAATTAAAACGAACTGTGTGCTATGTTAACGTGGCCTTTAACCCGCACCCGTGCAATTATATCTAGTGCCACATAGTGGTACACCACAAATATGTAAGTTCAAATGGTGCCTCTCCTATGGAAATATCCTGGATCCATCACTGATCTGTCATGGTTATTGGGGTCTTTGAAATATCATTAGCTTATCTTACAGGATTGGTATTAGAGGCTTTTAGTTGCTATGGTAACCTTGCCAAATCAGATTGGCATTACAAGCAGTTATTTGCTATTGTAAATTTACCTAATCAGGACCTGGTATGAGAGGCTGGTATTTGCTGTGGCAACCCCACCTAAATCAGAACTGACACAATTCTTCTTTGTTATGGTTACCTTACATAATCAGGACTAGTATAAAAGAGGCTATTATTGCTATGGTAACTCCACATAGTCAAAAGCTAAGAACAGACATAAAACATGTTCTTTGCCATGGTTGCTAATCATGAATGATATAAGAGGCTGTGTGGTAATCTCACGTAATCAGAACGGTCATTGCTCTCAGTTATTGGCTATCGTATCCTTACCTAATAATGACAGGCATAATAAGCTGTACTTTGCTGTGGTAAACCTACCAAGTCACAAATGTCATCATAGGTTATGACAACATCACCTGTTATTATTGGGTATGACAACATCACCTGTTATGATTGGGTATGACAACATCACCTGTTATAATTGGGTATGACAACATCACCTGTTATGATTGGGTATGACAACATCACCTGTTATTATTGGGTATGACAACATCACCTGTTATTATTGGGTATGACAACAGCACCTGTTATTATTGGGTATGACAACATCACCTGTTATTATTGGGTATGACAACATCACCTGTTATTATTGGGTATGACAACATCACCTGTTATTATTGGGTATGACAACATCACCTGTTATTATTGGGTATGACAACATCACCTGTTAGGATTGGGTATGACAACAGCACCTGTTATTATTGGGTATGACAACATCACATGTTATTATTGGGTATGACAACATCACCTGTTATAATTGGGTATGACAACATCACCTGTTATTATTGGGTATGACAACAGCACCTGTTAATATTGGGTATGACAACAGCACCTGTTATTATTGGGTATGACAACATCACCTGTTATGATTGGGTATGACAACATCACCTGTTATTATTGCGTATGACAACATCACCTGTTATGATTGTGTATGACAACATCACCTGTTATTATTGGGTATGACAACATCACCTGTTATTATTGGGTATGACAACAGCACCTGTTATGATTGGGTATGACAACATCACCTGATATTTTTGGGTATGACAACATCACCTGTTATTATTGGGTATGACAACAGCACCTGTTATTATTGGGTATGACAACATCACCTGTTATTATTGGGTATGACAACATCACCTGTTATTATTAGGTATGACAACAGCACCTGTTAATATTGGGTATGACAACATCACCTGTTATTATTGGGTATGACAACATCACCTGTTATTATTGGGTATGACAACATCACCTGTTATTATTGGGTATGACAACAGCACCTGTTATTATTGGGTATGACAACAGCACCTGTTATTATTGGGTATGACAACATCATCTGTTATGATTGGGTATGACAACATCACCTGTTATTATTGGGTATGACAACATCACCTGTTATTATTGGGTATGACAACAGCACCTGTTATTATTGGGTATGACAACATCACCTGTTATTATTGGGTATGACAACATCACATGTTATTATTGGGTATGACAACATCACCTGTTATGATTGGGTATGACAACATCACCTGTTATTATTGGGTATGACAACAGCACCTGTTATTATTGGGTATGACAAGATCACCTGTTATGATTGGGTATGACAACATCACCTGTTATTATTGGGTATGACAACTGCACCTGTTATTATTGGGTATGACAACATCACCTGTTATGATTGGGTATGACAACATCACCTGTTATGATTGGGTATGACAACATCACCTGTTATAATTGGGTATGACAACATCACCTGTTATTATTGGGTATGACAACATCACCTGTTATAATTGGGTATGACAACATCACCTGTTATTATTGGGTATGACAACATCACCTGTTATTATTTGGTATGACAACATCACCTGTTTTTATTGGGTATGACAACATCACCTGTTATTATTGGGTATGACAACATCACCTGTTATTATTGGGTATGACAACATCACCTGTTATGATTGGGTATGACAACATCACCTGTTATTATTGGATATGACAACATCACCTGTTATTATTGGGTATGACAACAGCACCTGTTATTATTGGGTATGACAACATCACCTGTTATTATTGGGTATGACAACATCACCTGTTATTATTGGGTATGACAACAGCACCTGTTATTATTGGGTATGACAACATCACCTGTTATTATTGGGTATGACAACATCACCTGTTATTATTGGGTATGACAACATCACCTGTTATTATTGGGTATGACAACATCACCTGTTATGATTGGGTATGACAACATCACCTGTTAGGATTGGGTATGACAACATCACCTGTTATTATTGGGTATGACAACATCACCTGTTATTATTGGGTATGACAACAGCACCTGTTAGGATTGGGTATGACAACATCACCTGTTATTATTGGGTATGACAACATCACTTGTTATTATTGGGTATGACAACAGCACCTGTTATTATTGGGTATGACAACATCACCTGTTATGATTGGGTATAACAACATCACATGTTATTATTGGGTATGACAACATCACCTGTTATTATTGGGTATGACAACAGCACCTGTTAGGATTGGGTATGACAACATCACCTGTTAGGATTGGGTATGACAACATCACCTGTTATTTTTGGGTATGACAACATCACCTGTTATTTATCATTGGGTATGACAACATCACCCGATTTAGATTAGGCTTCCTTTGGGGGACTGTAAATTAAGTCTCCTGATCAAAATGTTTAAAAAGCAACAAACCAACGTTTTGATTTTTCCATGGTTCTGTAGAGTCATCATGTTGTTTTTGTATTTTGCAGAAGACAATGAGTCCTTTGTTAAAGAGGAGGGAGAGGACAAAGTTACTGAAATCTTGGATGAGAACGAACATGTAGAAGATGCTGCAGAGAGTAGGTCCTCCTTACAGTTGTCTTGGTGGTATCCGTTTTAGAATTGGTCACACCCACCTCACTCACTCCCACCTTATTGGTTCCCCCCAACCCCTCTGTAACAATTGCCACTGCATCCTTACTATCCATCAGGCACATTTGACCCTCGCTGTCGTGGTGCCGTTAAGACCTCATCAAACAAACAAACAAACTTGGTGGTATTGCCATTAGAGATGTTTCAGTCTTTCCAAAGATAAGATTTATACCGGTATAAGAAACCTTGGCCCTTGAATTAATGAAACAAAACATGCAAGTGTCGTGAAAAATAATTTTTGTTCTGATGTATTTCAGATCTTCGCCCAAATACGCCATAGCTTAGCTCATATATGGCACTAAAACAAACCATACTGAATTGAACCATGTGCCAACTGGAATTACATTATCTTTTCATCATAACTTTACATTAAGTACTGAACAGTTTGTTTTCTTGTCTACTCCAATCTGTCTTGTGCTTATCTATGTAAAATGTCACCTCATGTTTACATTTTAAAACATTTTCTTATTTCACTTTAGCTATCCTTTTTTTTTGTGTACAAAAAAGAGTAGGCCCTATGTTGCACTTACTATTTGTGTATTTTGAGGTGGCTAAAGTAAATTGAATTGAAAATCAATTGAATTGATTATATTATTATTTTTATTATTATTATTATTATTAATATTATTATTATTAGTAGTAGTATTAATATTATTATTATTATTGAACGTATTACAAACCAGTCATAGTCAAGTAAATAGTAAACAGAAATATATATTTTCTTCAGTCAAAAAAATTTCAACACATTAAAATATTTGGGTATGGAAAGTTTTGATAAACCTTCATTCTTTGCTCAGTCATTTCTTCAAATGTTGAGAGACCAATGTGGTCTCATGATCATAGCATCATCTTAGCAGGCTAGAGGTCTTGACTTCAATCCCGGTGGGTCTTCATTCACCAGTGTTTCATAACTGGTTTATCAAACAGCAGGGGACATCTCTATATAACCTAAGCTTATCAACCCTAGTCGAGAAGGGGATATAAAAGGGGACATCTCTATATAACCTAAGCTTATCAACCTTAGTCTAGAAGGGGATATAAAGTACCCTAAGTACCTATGTAAATGTATCATGTGTTTGTGTTCTTTATCATGCAGTTGCAAGACCTACACCATCACCAACTCCAATGCCAGAGAGTTATGGTCGCCTAGATCCCCTGACTCGCAAGAAGATGCCAGCCGGTCAATCAGCCATGGTGCAGCATGAAATGCAGCAAAGTGCTGAGATGGTACTTGAAGACACCTCTGGGCAGCTTATTTCCATGGAACCAACTGTGACAGAGCTTAGTATTGAAAGCGTTGGCAGACAGCCAGTTCAGCAACAACAGCATGTGGTGGTTCATTCCCTCCCACTGGCCAGTCACAGGAGAAGCATGCAAGCAACTCATAGGCACGCTGCACAAAGGCAACACGTTCAAAGACAAGCTATTTTAAGGCAAACTGGGGGTCGTCAGTTAGGTTCGGGACAGTTTAGAACTGCTAGTCATTTTAAAACTGCTGGTCAGTTTAGGAGTGCAGGTCAATTAAGGACTGGTGGTCAGTTTAGGATTGGTGGTCAACTAAGGACTGGTGGTCAGTTTCGAAGTGGAGGACAGCTGAGGCATGGGAGACAGGGTAGTAATGTACAAAGACAGAACTTTAGAGGACATCACCAGGTTAGGCAACCAGTTAGGGTGGAACCAGTTCATGCACAGTCTATGACAGGACAAAGTGTACAATCCATGCATGGACAAAGTTTGCAGGCCATGCCAGGACAGAATGTGCAAACCTTGCCAGGACAAAATGTACAAACCTTGCCAGGACAAAATGTACAAACCTGGTCAGGACAAAATGTACAACAAACCTTGTCAGGACAAAATGTACAAACCTTACCAGGACAAAATGTACAGTCTATGCCAGGACAAAATATGCAGGCTTTTACCGTGTCCTATACAAGACAAATAGAGACCGGCCAATCAGGCCTTGAACAAACTGGACCATTGTCATCAGGAATGATTCAAACTGATGATAATCTTGGTATGCACACTGGAATAATCCAGTCTGGATCTCACACTGAAGTAGGAATGGAAGATGTTCCTGGACCATCAACGTCAGGTGAGAATTATCTTTCAGTTTGTTTTCATTGGCAGCAGATATGGAAATGTACCAGCAATGCTCCCGAAGAGAAAATAAATCAGGGATTGACAAATCACTCATACCCAGACAGACATACTTTATGATATGCCTGTCCATCTGATAACCAGTTTTCTAACCAAAATATGTTTTACACCGTACACCCAAAAAGTCTATATGTCAGTGTTCACATTAAGGTGGGGATTCCTGCTCATATTATCAAATTCCTCCTCAAAAGATAATTGAAGGTGGGAAATTCCTGCCAAAAACAAATGGGCATTTGTGGCCTTTTTTGGTATAAAATGCCCCCCCCCCTTTTTTTTTTTTAAATCCCCTACAAAAAGTTACACCCCTCCCCCCCAAAAAAAAAAAAAAAAAAATGAACTCGTAGTGTGAACACTACACGTAAAAAGTCTATAGGGCAACATGATTTTCCTCTCTGCCAACTTTCCTCTCTATAAATGCCCAGTGTACAAGTTACAAATAGGTCAATTTGTCAGACTTTAAAACGAATCTGATATTGATTTTCATGGATTTTCCTCAAAATTTGTATAACAACCGTTTCACTGTTTAATATGTGATAACATTTTAAAGTACATCCAGCTTAAATTCTAAAACCATTAATATGTTGGAGATCTTTGTGTATAAGATTAACTAGTGCAAAACTTTAGAATTGTGTTTTGTAGGTCGAACATGATTTTTCAGCAGGTAAAAGCAACATAATATTCCACGAGAATAATTACCTGGTCAACATGCATGCCTTACTGCATGCCCTGCTCTCAGATGCTTTTGAGAAATAAACTTTTAAGTTTTGTTTTTTTGGAAATTGTCAAAATTGCTTATTTGGGAGCATTCTGTGTGTATCAAACCTATTTGCTGCCAATTATTTACGTTAGCTTGATCAGTGCAGAGATTTATGTCTTATGGTTTTGTGAATTTTTTCAGCTTGCGTTTTAGCTTTCCCTAGCTGCTAGCAAAGTTTCCACCTGGTGAAAATGTCAGTTTGTCTTTATGTATACAGTAATTGGAGTTTGTTTTCTCCCTTTTTCCCCTAAATGAAATCTCAAAGTTTCTGAGTAATAATCAATTTCTTTTCCCCTAAATTTAGAAAAATGCGCATGATAAAGTGTTCACTACACTGCTGTTGATTGCTATTATTTCGTTGGTCATTTGTATTTTGATCTTAATTTTCATGATTCCAAATCATCAATCAATAATTAGTATCACAACCAGCCACAAAAACTATGGCACTAATAGACCCAGACCTACATGGACCAGGGATGGACAATATAGCAGACCATGGCACCAATGGTCGCAGACCTACATGAACCAGGGGTGGAAAACATAGCAGACCATGGCACCAATGGTCCCAGACCTACATGAACCAGGGGTGGAAAATATAGGAGACCATGGCACCAATGGTCCCAGACGTACATGAACCAGGGGTGGAAAATATAGCAGATTATTGCACCTATGGTCATAGTCCTGCATGAACCAAGGGTGGAAAATATTGCAGACCATGGCACCAATGGTCTTAGTCCTACATGAACCAAGGGTGGAAAATATAGCAGACCATGGCACCAATGGTCTTAGTCATACATGAACCAAGGGTGGAAAATATTGCAGACCATGGCACCAATGGTCTTAGTCCTACATGAACCAAGGGTGGAAAATATAGCAGACCATGGCACCAATGGTCCCATAATTTTGTTTCAGTCTTCAGAAAGAAAAATAAGAGGAGGAAAAAGAAAAAGAAAGAAAAAAGGGAAAATCAATAAGTGGAAAGGAAGAGGGAGGCATCGATTTTGATAATGTTGTTGCAGTGTATATCACACAATTTTTTGTGATATAGGTCCCAGAAAGTTAAATACTTTTTCCACCCCTGACGTGAAATGTGTCTAGTCTTGAGAAAAAGAACTGCATTGGAGAATCTTCCCTATTCCAGTGTATATGTAGACCTTCCCTGCTATTTTTTGTTTGGTTTGCTTCTCTTGTGTGGTGAAAAATGTTTTGTAGCCCTTGCAAGTCTCTGGATAAATGCAGCATTATGTAGGAGTTTGCAGGTAAGTCTGATGATTAGGCACAGGGAGTGTGGGGCAAATGGAAAGTATCCTCCTTCATCTCCTTCTCTGCATCTGGTGCTTGTATGTGTTTAGGAAAAAACAATGACTTTCTCAGTGAATAATTTGAAGATGTCTAGATTCTAATTAGAGGTTGCTGAAATTCTTAAGAATAAAAAATACTACACTATGCACGGTTTTCCAAGTTCTTGGGAGAATTTTCATTTGAATAAAATCACTATCTGGGGTTGATAAAAAAGTTCCTGATTTAAATGGATGGTGCATTAAGGTTGTACGTATAACAGCATGTCACCATTTCGGATATGGTGATATGTTGTTATCACAGAAGACTTCTTTAAAGGAGACTCCATTATTTTGAATGGGTCTTGGTTGTAAGTGTCTCTAAGTCCCTTTCACCATTAAGTAGTAGGTTTGTATTTCAAGGCCATTTGACGTAAAGGGAAAAGCATCTTAATTAGTTCCAACAAAAACATTTTATTGGAGGAAAGGCCATAAGTTTACCAAACAATGTTGTGTTGGTAATTGAAATATACATGAAATTGAACATTGTGTTTTTTGTATTTCATTCCCATGTCAAACCACTTAAAATGTTTATTGGATTATGACTTAGGGGAGAATAGTTTATTTTTTAAATATTTGTTATATTAACTTTTGAAACATTCTCACTATAAAAGATTTATTGATGTCAGTTTTCCGAATAGATTGGATTTGTGGCATTCTGAAGAAAACTCTTTAGATGAGCTCTTTTCGCTAATGTTGCTCAGTGTTTAAACACCACAGATAATTTAGCCAGGTATTCCTGTTGATGTAACATTGCAAGTCTTAAAACTTTGAAAATAGCATATTTAGCTTTCGATTTTAGGCTGATCAAAATCTGTGGACATGCAGGATTTGTGAATGAAAAGAAAGACTACAAAATAAAAAGGAAATGAAAAACCGTTCATAATAACAATGAAAAGAAAAATAAAGGAAAGGAAAGTCTGATCAAATTGTAAAGAAGTGGCTGACTGTTCAAAATATAAAAAGGAAAGAAAGACTGTTCAAAATAAAAAAAAAGGGAAAGAAAGATGGTTCAAAATAGAAAGAAAAGAAAGACTTTAGAATGAAAAGAAAGATGGTTTAAAGCAAAAGGAAAGACTGATCAAAGCATAAAGAAAAGACATGACTGTTCAATATAAAAATTAAAAAAAGACTTAAAAAAAAAAGAAACATTTTAAAGTGTAAAGAAAAGACTGACTCTTTAAAATAAAAAAGAAAGATAGACTTCAAAATAAAAAGAAAAGAAGATGGCTCAAAGTAAAAGCGTAAGGAAAGACTGATCAAAGTATAAAGAAAGGACTGACTGTTTAAAATAAAAAAGAAAGATAGACTTCAAAATAAAAAGAAAAGAAGAAGGTTCAAAGTAAAAGCGTAAGGAAAGACTGATCAAAGTATAAAGAAAGGGCTGACTGTTCAAAATAAAAAAGGAAGGAAAGATTTCAAAAGGAAAAGAAATGAAAGAATGTTCAAAATAAAAAGGAAAGAAAAACTGTTCAAAATAAACAAGGAAAGAGACTGTTCAAAATAAAAAGGAAAGAAAAACTGTTCAAAATAAAAAAGGAAAGAAAGACTTCAAAATATAATAAAAGACTTCAAAATAATAGAAAAGAAAGAAGGACTTCAAAATGAAAATAAAAGAAAGATTTCATTATGAACAGAAAGAAAGACTTCAAAAACAAAAAAAAGACTTCTAAAACAAAAGAAAGACTTCAAAATAAAAGGAAGAAAATGCATCTCCAATAATGTGGAAAAGGGTACAGACTTTATTGAGGTCTTTTAAACTGTTTGTCACATGTTCTTTTTTCCAGCGAACATTACGTTCAGTATTGTGTCACTCTATTCTCAGTAGATACGGTAGCTAACATAGGTTGCAAGCCTGATTAAATAACATTGAACTCTGCACTGGTCATGTTTCTTTATGTATGCTTTGTTTATGTTATATTCATTGGTTTTGAAATGTCTCTTTACATTATGATTGCTATTACATGAGAAATTTGGACACCTAAAGATATTTGGACAGGTAGAGATTGTTTACACAGATGAACAGGCATTAACGTCTGAGCAGAACAGGCATAAACGCCTGAGCAGAACAGGCATTAACGCCTGAGCAGAACAGGCATTAACGCCTGAGCAGAACAGGCATTAACGTCTGAGCAGAACAGGCATTAACGCCTGAGCAGAACAGGCATTAACGCCTGAGCAGAACAGGCATTAACGTCTGAGCAGAACAGGCATTAACGCCTGAGCAGAACAGGCATTAACGCCTGAGCAGAACAGGCATTAACGTCTGAGCAGAACAGGCATTAACGTCTGAGCAGAACAGGCATTAACGTCTGAGCAGAACAGGCATTAACGCCTGAGCAGAACAGGCATTAACGCCTGAGCATAACAGGCATTAACGCCTGAGCATAACAGGCATTAACGCCTGAGCAGAACAGGCATTGACGCCTGAGCAGAACAGGCATTGACGTCTGAGCAGAACAGGCATTGACGTCTGAGCAGAACAGGCATTGACGCCTGAGCAGAACAGGCATTAACGTCTGAGCAGAACAGGCATTAACGTCTGAGCAGAACAGGCATTAACGCCCGAGCAGAACAGGCATTAACGCCTGAGCAGAACAGGCATTAACGTCTGAGCAGAACAGGCATTAACGTCTGAGCAGAACAGGCATTAACGCCGAGCAGAACAGGCATTAACGCCGAGCAGAACAGGCATTAACATTAACGCCGAGCAGAACAGGCATTAACGCCTGAGCAGAACAGGCATTAACGTCTGAGCAGAACAGGCATTAACGCCTGAGCAGAACAGGCATTAACGTCTGAGCAGAACAGTCTTGTAATGGTCACAATAGCACTTCAAATTTTTAAGCTATGGCAATTCTTCTTTCGTAAAATATTTCAGTATGTATGGACAGGAATACAACCAAAATTCTTAAATGTAATTCTTTATAATACTTGAAACCCCAAATTTGAAATATCAAAGGTTCCCAAATTTTGTTCTTCTGTTGAATGTGGGTCAAGGTTATGATGATATCCAATTTGCAGTTGACGATAGCCAACTTCCCTCACTATCAGGCATGTGAGACCTCTGTTTTTTAACAAAATTTTGCTATTTTGAAAGTCATCCGTTAATCACATTATCGTTCCGTTTTTAATGTTCGATGAATATATAACAAAAATGTTTTCTTCATATCTTTCTTGTTTATCTTTGCAAATGTACCATGTGTACGTAAAATCCTAGTACAGAAAACTATATTCAATCAAGTTTGAGTAGGCAGTCATACTGAAAGATTTTGCTATTTTGAAAGTCATCCGTTAATCACATAATCATTCTGTTTTTAATGTTCCGATGATTATATAACAAAGCTTTGTCTTCATATCTTTTCTGTTTATCTTTGCAAATGTACCGCGTGTACATAAAATCCTAGTACAGAAAAGTATATCGAATCAAATTTGAGTAGGTAGTTATACTAAAAGGTTTTGACACAATGACATAATTTCTGGGCATGTCGTCAACATCAAGACACAACTATACACTGATTTTATTGTACACAGTGTAGGGATTTGTATTGTGTACTTGCGTGATGATCTACTTACAATTTGTTGAAGAGGAAATTATTTTATTGAAAATCTCAGGTGGTGTTACTTACACAAACAGCACACAAAACTCATGGTCTCGAGAAAGGTGTCAAAAATTAATGGAGATCCGAAGCTTGATGCTGTGATTTGGACATGAAAGTCAGTACCTTTCCCATACTAGTTGCGCGATTTTTTAAACATAGCATCGTTTTGGGGTGACTTTGGTATACTTTTGGAAGTTGCGGTAACAAATTTTCTGTTAATAAAAAAAATTCTCACTCACATGCCTGCATTATCATATTTGGGGAAGGATTGAAAAAAACAATAAGTTAACATAATCAATTGCAGAAAATATTACACAATTTGTGCAATTATGTATCTTAAGTTTAAAAATGCTCTAAAATGGTCAACAAGTTTTGATGGGACTTAGTACACATTATAAAGTATTTGTGCTAATGTTGTTGCTACCGATCCACATGCCAGTACATGTATGGAAGATATTAAATGAGGAAGAAAGTCATCACATGACTTTCCATTTTTCAAATAATAGGCATATTTGTTTGTTTTATGAGACAAACATCTTTTTGTAAATGCAAGTTTTGTCTCATTGATTTTTCTGTGTAAAACTAGATCAGTGTGTACATGTTATATTATACATTTAGCAGCTTGAATCTACTAGATCAAGGGTTCTTAATTAAATTTTTCGAAGGGCCATTTCACAGCAGCTTCAGGCAATGGGCCAATCGCGTGGTAAAACCATCGTCATGTGACAAACAAAACCCATCAAAACTTGACAATCCCTGAATACAAACAAGTTGAGAGCGTATGCGATTGGAAGGATGTACACCAGATGTCAGCGGTTCCATTATCCACCTTCCTTTCACAAGCCGCGAGCCCAATTTATAGCAGAACTAAAGATAACATTTTAATTGATAAGCTGGAATGTTTTAGTGAGCTGATTTGCCTAGGTAAAAAAAATAAACGAGTATTTTGCAATTTTTACCGATCTCATTTGGATTGATCGTTCATGCAATGCACTGTATTGCATTATCTATCTAATGACTTGTTCACGGGCCAGATTGGATTGTCTGGCGGGCCAAAATTGGCCCGTGGGCCTCCTATTAAGAATTGTGTACTAGATGCAGAAAATTGTTTCTGTGCAATATTTCACACATTGAAGCACCTTCAGGTACATAAATATTTCTTTTAGAAACAAAGGATTTTGGCTGCATTAGACAAACATCTAATTTGTTACTAATGTTAAATATCTTGATATTTCTGCAGAAAACTATACAGTGTGAACTTACTCTGCAGCAAACTGTTTCTGTGTAATATTTCCCACATAACAGCCCGTTCAGGACAAATGTTTTAGAAACAAAGAAAACACTGCAATATGAAACTTCAGGGAGTAATGAAATACAGAATTAGTGATGCCGTATATAATATGATGGATATATCAATGTTGTGGAGTTCAAACATTTTCCTTGACTCCAACTGAATGTGTCCCAAATCTTCCCAGGAAAAATTGCGGAAGAAAAAGTGCAATGAAATGTCATTTATTGGACTCTTTTTCTTCTTCTTCTTTTTTAAATGACAAAAGAACTGGGAAGTTTGTAAATAGTGAATTTGTTGGGTTTGTTTTCTTCCCATGTGTTTTTTTTATGAATAGAATATTTCTTCCTGCGAAGTCCCCTTTTTCTGCGGTAACCATAGATTTTTTTCCAACTCTGCAATGTTCATCACACTTTTGAAAAACAGCAAGAATTGTATGTTAAATTTAAAAAATAGAGGGCCCTAACATTTCATTTTTGAAACACAGACCTTCTGTATGACACTCATACTGTACATGTATGTGTCCATAGCTCTCAATTTATGCTACATGTACAGTGCTAGCGAGAACGAATGTGTCATGCATTCCCACGTTTCACATGGTTCACGCCGTCCATGGAGTATAACCGCGATCGGATTAACTATTGTTAAGAATGCGGGGAAATCGCGATCAAAAAACCAGCTTAAGTTGTCCACTTTAAGTACAGTTTATCCGTGGTTACGAACCAGAAAAATCCGTTTAATGTTTCGCGGGGACAATGAGATCAATTCTTTTGTAATTGCGTTTAATCCCCGAGGTTTGCTGTTGCTCGACGCACACAAAAGATTTACAAGGATGTTTAAAAGGGATTAAAGACCAAGGCCCTTTGTCAGTTCCGAAATTTCAATAGGTTTAAGACTCGGTGTAGTAGACCCCTAGCCCGTATTGTGTGTGTGAACTTCATTTCTTTTGTGTATCTACATGCAATCAATATCTTTTCCACAGGTTCCTAATTCCATGATAAACAAAGAAAAAGAGAGAAAAATATTTCCTCAAGTGTTCTTTTTTATTTGAAAAATAAAGAAGGAAAAAACACATTCGCTATGCTTTTTTCTTATACCATTACCAGCTCATCCAGCATTTACAATCATGCATGTGCTGAACGTAAATAACTAAGAAATCCCTGAAGAAATCATTATTAATTCAAATTTACCCACTCAATGCCTTCCAAATCCTTATATTTTGACTTCTTCTAATGTGTATTCCATATTAATATCACTTTAAAATCGGGCTTAAAAAATTAAGAGTTATCGTAGTACCTGTAGACTTTCCATTTCCCCGCTCTGTCGCAACGTAACTATAAGCCTACTATACATGTACATAACTTAACAACCAGGTCTCAAAACCCAGGTCCATAGCTATCCAAAATCTATGTTAAAACAATGTGTGTATTGTTCGTTTGACATGTTGGGCATGGTAAAATTTTCCATCTCCCCCAGGCTTGTAAACGCGCATGTTCAGACTCCTTGGTCACACCCATTTTCCTTTTATGGTCACATTTACTCTAGCTGAGACAAACTTTTCTCGTACGTACAAGAACCTTGGGCAACTTATCACAATGTATCGTTGGGCGTTGATGTAAATAAGTCCCTCGGTGTTCCGAAAATATCCCCTTTCCTTAACAATTTATTTTGAATATTTCTGCAAAAAGGAAAAAAAAAATACATACAATTACGACTTTCTTTTGCTCTTGACTTTTGATAAAATGTATTCTTAATGTATCGTTCTTTTTGACTGGGGGACTTGAAAGACAACTGGCACTACACACGATTCCTTATAACCACGCCGTAACTTTGTGTTACGATGGACTAATATCATTTTCTTGCACGTGGCAAATTTCATAAGGTTGCGGGGAATTGCGCAACAAGCCTTCGGCGATAATTATTTCCAGATGTTTAAGAAATGCCCAGGGCACAGTTTACTTGCTTATACTCCCTGCTTCTACTCAACGTGGATGGTTACCATGGAAATTGAAACTGGATGTAAGGGGTGTGCCTAGATTCTAGAAAATGTAACGATCTCGTAAGATTGACCTATTTTTTAAAAGAATTTCTACAAAAGCAGGGCCGACAATGGGCTCAACAATTCAACAATACTTTTGAAGGGGACCAGTAGTGGCGCACGGGCGTAAGTGTGTGTTTGTGTGGGGTGGGGTGGGGGTAGGGGTGGGGGTAAGCATTCCGTATATTTCTCATCAGTTTTACTTCTCCCTCAACCCATCAAATAAACGATCACATTTATTTTCACCAAGTTTTGTGTTCAAGTTGTTTCCATCAAAAATAATTATTTACGCTTCAAGAAACGCGCGTTAGTAGGGAACCAAAACAATAATTCAACTAAACATATTTGTTAGAAGAAAATAATGTTATTTCAAGGCGGACAAAACCACTTACATGCAAACAAATGGAAGTTTGAAATTAGCTGTCATTTTAGAATGACAACTTGTTAGGAAAATCCAGTAATTCATAAAGTGGAAATGGAAGAAAGAAATGCATGTATGAAATAAAACTTGCTGAGGTTTTTGTATTTATTTATTTCTCTTGACATATTAGTAAAAGCAGTAAGAAGTGTTAGCACTTTTTTGTTTTTTGTATTTCCATCACACAACCTGTCTTATACATGCAATAAGTGGGCAACAAAAATATGTATTCTTAAAAGATCATGCATATTGAAAACAAAACAAAAACGTTGAGAATTTGACCAAACTATACTCATCTTGAAACGTACCTGCGGAAAACAAAAAAAGAATATTGGGATATGAATTAAGGGTTAATTACGATGTTATACTGACGACCATAATAAAAAAAATTGCCATTTGCGAACAGAAGTCTCAATGAGTAGCACTACGCTATTGACTAGTGTGTATTACTGCAGGTTTACGTTGTTGTCAGTGGAACTGGTTTGAAAGGATTAGGTAACCACAACATCCCTGTCAATAGTTCTGTGGTTAACGCAAACCAGCTTTACAGAGTTTTATTGATTAGAGGGGATTATTTTCTGGCACAATAGGGAATGCAGGAATCGACTTAACATTACCACCTAATCCTGTCAAGTGCATTCCAAGGTAATGTAAATGACACATTCATTCCCGCTAGCACTGTAGGGCCTTTGATAATTATAATGCATTGATTGTGTACATTGTTTTATAATGATCATGTGTGTATCCTATGCTTTGTGTTTATTTATGACTAAAGCGGACTCAAAAATGCAGTTTAGTTGTAATCTTCTTGACTGATATATTGTGTTCAAGAAACTAGCCTTGTAGTGTGTTTGCATTTGTGAAAGTTCCTGAGTATGAGTGCAATCTTTGTGTCCATAAGAGACATATATTAAAACATAACAGGATGACTGGTTAGGAAAGGTTGGGTGACTGGTTAGGAAGGGTCGGGTGACTGGTTAGGAAGGGTTGGGTGACTGGTTAGGAAGGGTTGGGTGACTGGTTAGGAGAGGTTGGGTGACTGGTTAGGAAGGGTTGGGTGACTGGTTAGGAAGGGTTGGGTGACTAGTTAGGAAGGGTTGGGTGACTGGTTAGGAAGGGTTGGGTGACTGGTTAGGAAGGGTTGGGTGACTGGTTAGGAAGGGTTGGGTGACTGGCTAGGAAGGGTTGGGTGACTGGCTGGGAAGGGTTACCTGTCTTGATACTTAACGAGAATGGGTCAAACACAATTGACCAAAGTTGGTTTAGAAACTCATCACACGGAATAACTAACAAACAGTACTGCGCATTATAAACTAACAGTGATCATTTGATCATTCTTAAAAGATTCTCTATTTTATGGAAAGATGTAACTATCCTCCATATTGTACACAGCCTATACATCTGCTCTAAATAATAGTATGTACATTAATTGCAATAAGCCTTCACTAAATGATTTTATGTTGCTTTGTTTCTCCATTCATAATAATTTGAAGCAGGGATTGATTTGTTCGAAAAAGCCAAAATCAAATCTGGACAACAATAATTTTTGCTTGGTGTGGCTGTTTAGACAACCAAATTATTGGCACAGTTTGTATTGAGCATATGCACATAATATTCTCAAGCAAATTATTTTTTGGGGGACAATTACATGTGCAGAGTTCAGTGCCTTGTGGTCAACTTGACTGGGTTATTTGTCCAACCCTGATCTGAAGGTTAGAATTAACTCTTGATGTACCAGCGGACTTCGCTTTGAAGCTTTTAATATACAAATTTTGATCTACCGTATACATGTATGTGTGTGGGAAAGTGATATATTGCCCAACAAACAGGGAGATCTTGAAGCCTAACCTTAACCCTAACCTGTTAGGTGAGGATGGTTCTATTTCAAAACTGTCAAAACCTCTCTGTATATTGGGCAATTATTAACTTTCTGTAGGTCTGGATATTCTTTTCTAAAGAATACTCTTCGTGGTATTTAAATGATGCTGAATTCATGGAAACCATCTTGCCAAAGGGGTTTTCAGTCTTTCATCATACTGTACCTAAATGCAATCCTGTCTTTGGGAGGGGTTAGACCAATAGTTGGTCTTCTGATTAGATCGTTATCAAAACTCAGTATTGACCTTTCCTACAATGTGCATAAGGATCTAGAACTTGCTCAGTAAGTGGAGTTAATGCATTTTACTCATAACATTCCTAGCAAGTTCTGTCTTGTAACTTTAAAGAGTTTTCTAAAGGTTTCTCTCATTCTGTCACTACTGTACTGCAGTTCTCTCCATATGATGTTGAACTTTGACATTGCAGAATCTCTTGGCAAGTAGAACTGACTTAATATCCTCACATTGTTACCTTTATAATGTTAATAAAATGTTATGAATTAGATCATTTATTCACTTGCCAGAAATGTTGCAGTATATCATATTAATTAGTGAGTAATCCATTCCATGACCTACAGTAGAGTAAATTATTGTGAAGGCCTAAACCAAGGGTTCTTAGTTAAATTTGTTGAAGGACCATCATTTCACAACAGCTTCAGGCCGTGAGCCAATTGCGTGGCAAAACTAGCGTCATGTGACAAACAAAACCTGTCAAAACAATCCCTAAATACAAACAAGTTCAGAGCGTGCACAATTAGAAGGATGTCGGTGGTTCTCCTATCCACTTCCTTTGACAAGCCACCAGCCCAATTTATAGCGGAACTAAAGATAACATTTTATTTGATAAACCACAACGTTTTAGTGAGCTGATCTGCATAGGAAAAAAACCAAAATGAACAAGAATTTTGCAATTTTTACCAATCTTTTTCTGATTGATCTTACATGCAATGCACTGTATTGCATTATATAATGACTATAGTTTGCGGGCCAAAATGGATTGTCTGGCGGGCTATATTTGGCCCGCAGGCAGCCTATTAAGAATCACTGGCCTAAACTCAATGCCAAATAAAACGGTGTCAAAGTCATTACTCCTTTAAGCAGCTTGAAACAAATGTGACTTTTTATTTGTTTTGCTTAAAAGTTTTGTTCATCTTCATAAGTGAAACAATCATGTTCTTATTTCTTTTCATTATAAACAATTGATAATGAAATCAAAATTGTGATGTGTCATTGTTTACCCCTAAATTATAATTTGGGCCGATTTAGAAAGTGAAAAAAACTTTCCCTGAAGAGAAAGTGCTTGAAAAACTGATTTAAAGTTGTTTCAGTATAAATGGTAGTCCTTTGTCATTGTGTAGCATTAACACATTGTTTGAGAGAAGAAGTGTCAGGAAGCTTCCAAAAGCTGTGTAGAACCTTAAGTACATAGGTGTTACATGTGTTTCTTGCACTGTACGGATACATTATAGGTATTACAAGTGTTTCTTGCACTGTACGGATACACTATAGGTATCACAAGTGTTTCTTGCACTGTACGGATACACTATAGGTATTACAAGTGTTTCTTGCACTGTACGGATACACTATAGGTATCACAAGTGTTTCTTGCACTGTACGGATACACTATAGGTATCACAAGTGTTTCTTGCATTGTACGGATACATTATAGGTATTACAAGTGTTTCTTGCACTGTGCGGATACATTATAGGTATCACAAGTGTTTCTTGCACTGTACGGATACACCAATAGTGGACTGCACATATCAGTAGGTGTGCCCAAATTGAAGCAATACCAGACGTATATAGTACATTAGTATTATAGCTATCCTGAAGTTATCATATTCTGAAAACCGCAAGTCAAAACTGAAGAAGAAGAGGGTAAGGAGTTTTGCTTTTCATACTGTAGCTTATAACAAATTACACAATTATTAAGAGTTTTAAGTTTTAAAATTGTAAAATGTTGAATGCTGCTCTCATTTTAAAGCCTGACAAACTGTTTTATTGATAAATAAACTTGTTGATATGACAATACAAAGTTGATGAGATTGGGCCCCAATGATGTAACACTATGCACCATGGTTCCTATTTCTTTAATAGTGGAAATTGATTTAACACTTCATTAACTTTTAAGATTGATGGTTTAAAGCTTTTTTTTCTGATATTAGCACAAAACCTTTGAAAATGAAGAAGCACTGTACCAAGCCTTGAGATTTTTAGCAAATTTGTGCATACATGTAGCATAGACAAACCTTTGTTTCTTCTACACAGTGGCGTCAGTAGACCCTTTTGATTGGGGGGGGGCGAGGGGTAAAATTACAAATTTACAGACGAAAGAGTTTGACGCTACCGACAAAAATATATTCCACATTCAGGGCCTCATAACGTCAAACATTTTGAAAAGCAAAAAATAAAATGAAAAAAGGTCATCGGTCCAAAATCATAGAACGAGTGCCATAATATATTTTTTGTTCAATCTGTTTGGTAAAGTTTTCATCGTCTTTGATGGAAATTTTACTGGTGTGGACCTTGATTTACCAACAGATTTTCAGTTTTACTGACAGCTTTACCAAAAGTGTGGGGGTGTAACACACCCCTCTCCCCCTCTCCCACCCCCATGGTATTATACCCCTCCTACAAGGTTTGAGTTTTAATCTGAGAAAAGTACAACAATGATAGTTTTGTAGTTTGTTTATATTAAAAGTAACATTAGCTGCTCATACCAAGTTAATCAGTCTCTTATTTGACAATTTTCTTCCTTTTCATCATTTTTCAGATTTTACAAGAATGCTTTATGGACTGGTAAGGCTCACAACAAGGACTCTAAGGGTCATTGTGGATGGTAAAGCCTCTAAATCAGTCCATGTAGACTCCAGAGCCCCTCAGGGCACTGTACTTGATGTTCTTACTCTTTATCAACGACATTGGTGACAATGCATCATCTACCATGGAATCATTTGCTGACGAGTGACGACTGCCTGCTTTTACGCACTATCAATTCCAATAAAGACTCTTCAATACTCCTAAGAAGATCTCAACAGATTGAAAGAGTGGGCAAATGGATTTTAATGCAAAGAAATGCCACACACTGCGAGTCCATTGAAAGAAGAATGCTATCACTAACACTGGGAGAAGAGGAACTATGTGCTCTTGCTAGCCAGGCATACCTTGGTGTAAAGGTCCATCAACAGCTTAACTGGAAACACCATATCGACTAAGAAGCATTAAAACAGGTAAAACCCTTCGCTTCTACAGGAGAAATCTTGGAAAGTGCACATCTTCCATTAAAAAGCAAGACTACATCTCACACTAGTGCATTTGCAGCTGCAATATGCAGCAGTGATGTGGGATCTATACAAACAGAGCCAGAGGACCAGCTAGAGAAATTCAAAGAAGAGCCACCCGCTTCACTTATATTAAGTACACTGTACAAGAGTGATGCAAGTGTAATAGCCATATCAATGCCAAACTACACAACACCAAGAACCAGATTAACTCGATACAGTAAACATCATCGCTTCGCAGGACTCAGTTCATCCTGCAATGGGTATAAACACAGCTTTTTTCAAGGACATTAAATAATTTGGATGATCTCCCTCAACCCATCATCGAATTGCACAGTATGGAGCATTTGAAGGGACCCATCATAAGCCGAGGGCAGATGTTTTTACTTGCACCCTGTATACAACTGTAAATATAGAACACCTTGCACATTTACATCTACCGCTGGTGACAGCGCAAAGTTATCCCCCATCCAGTTGCCAAACAGAACAGGCTTTCAAAGAGTTTCCACATAGGATACGAAGGTGCAAAGAGCAATCAGTGAGGTCACTAACGGACTAAATGGAGTTGAAAAACAGATGAAGAGTTTTCTAGTTCCCTTTGAACAATGGTGCTGACTAGACCAGTATTTCTGATAAGTAGCTTAAAGCATGTATTACAAAAAATTGGAACTGGGGTACGTGACAATTTAGTCATCATTTTAATCATAGGCTAGTTGTATGTGGTTGTCCTTGACATACACAACACAATTAAAGACTTATTGATATTTAGATCCAATCATCATTCTAAAAGATATTTGAAAACAAGATTTCAGTAGATCAGTAGATTTGAGTAAATCCCTCCTTACTCATAGCCAATAATTTTTAATTCATTGCTTAACTAGTTTGAAAGAATGCAGCTGACTCTTAACAAAGGTTTTTTTGACTTGGTCACCCAGTCCTCCCACCTCAATCAACACTGATTTAGAAATGTATTCTAGAAGCCATCAAGAGCTTGCATTTATCTTTAGGGTTGTAAAACATGACACAAAGAAAGAATAGAATGACTTGAATTTTGGGAGAGCTTGGTGTCTGACTTCTTTTTCTGTCATTCACAACATGAAAATACCATTGGTTTAATTGTGTGGATTTTTTAATTTGGGGGATTTTTTCTGCAATATAATATAAATTACGATAAAATTATTAATATTGAAATAGATGTATTTTTAACTATGAAGTATATCAAGTGCTGTGTAGTTTGCTATGCAACTGCAATTCATTATGAGATTATTAAAATTTGATGAAGAATACATTTTTACTCAAAAATGACTAGCTACATCTTTGCGTTAACAGTGGGAAGATTGTCTGTAAAAGATATAGCAAGCACTCTGGCTGCCATGGTTTTTGGAATGTAACACCTGCAGATCTAGAAGATCGTAAAAACTTTGTAGAAGAGAAGGAAGCATAGTTTGAGAAATACTTTGGATATTATGAATCGTGTCAATATTTTGTAAGAAATTGCATCAATAACAGGGTTGGAAAACCACTCAGCAAAAAATAATTGCGTTTCATATAAAAATCTCACAGGTAAATATTGTATATGTACTGGTTATAGCTCACGGTTACATGCATGTTTAGAGACATTACTTCTGTACAGGACGGGAATACTTGATGAGAGCACAAATATACAGAAAGCTACCAAAGCGATACCCTTGATGTGTTGTTCTTTTTGTTTGATGAAGTTCTCATGGTGTATGTTGTACTGAAATGGATTAAAAATATACAATAACGCTATTTTGGCATAAAAGAGATGTTATTGTATGCTTTAAATTGGAAGCAAAGTTACATGTGATTTTTTTAACAATTTAATGGGTATAATTTATTTGGCCACTAAGATATGGTGTAGATGGTGATTCCCCCTGCAGATCTAGACCTCCGTGGTGTAGTGGTTAGTGCTTTGTCCTCTTGCCTGCACATCCCGGGTTCAAATCCCGGTGGGTCTGCAACCAGTGAGTTCACAACTGGTTATCAAAGGCCGTGGCCGTCTTTATATAATGTCCAGCACTGGATGCTTTCGGGACGTTAAACCTTGCTTTTTGCTATGCTATACTGATCTAGGGACATTGCACTATATGGAAGGTAGAAAGGGGGAGAATGGTTGTGATAAGAAATTATGTTCAACTTCTAAGTTTCTGTGGTATTTTGTAGAAAAGCCTGCATTCCTTAACTTCATTAGCCTGTAAGATCACTGTACCGGTACCAGTTTGCTGCAGCTACCTCTTTGATATTAGTGTCACAGGTCTGAAAGTCATCAAAGTTTATATCGCTGCTTCCTCTTAACCTCAACATTTATTACAGTAATCTGGGGTATTCATTTTGATGACAGGTTCTGAACTCGCTGAAAAGAGTACAAGTTCTTGTCAGTTAACACAAGCATTCTCTCTACGTAGCCAATGTTAGTGAACGAAGGTGAAATATAAATACATGTAAACTCACCCACTACTAGGCGTTGATTCACATGATTGTAGGTTGTTTGCAGCTCCTGCTCCCCCATTCAGCTCTTGAGAGAAGTGGCAATGGTTGAATGGTGCTCGCCGTCCTTCCAAGGGGACGTTAAGCAGTCAGTCTCGATGGAAGGACAGTCACACCCTGCCTGGTTCTCTGAACACTATTTGAGAAGAGAAGCGTGAAAACGTGGTGCTCATTCGCGTCCGGGAGCTAATGGATGGATGATGCGCCGTGTGGGCAGCTCTCCCCTATTCTAAAGCTCCGATGTTTGTAAAGCGCTCTTGAATATACTTGTATAGAAAGGGCGCTATATAGAATAATTACTATTACTATTGATTCTCCATACTTTAAAGCCGAAATCGACTTTCCCTGGCGCACCTGGTCCTTCACATTCTTCAAAGTTACTTGCGTTTGTCATGCATGCATTGAGCTCCTTCCTTTTTGTCTGTTTCCACTTAGGTAAAAGTTACAGTTCGGCCACCGATCAAACAAAGACCACAAGTAGCAGGGTTAACGAGTCATATAAGGTGACAGGCGGGCCCACTATTGAAATCGCTGACCGAAGGCATGCATGTCAGTTCTGTGGCATTATGTTCACAAGGAGGAGCAATTGCCTTAGTCATGAAAAAATTCACCTTGGAATTCGGCCACACAAGTGTCAATTTTGCGGGAAGACTTTTCACAGGGCGACGACCTTAAAGTATCATGAGGCTATCCACACTGGGGCGCGGCCGTTTGCATGCTCCTTTTGTGGTGCTACATTTCGTCGCTCTGGAGAACTGAAGAAACACAAGATAAATATTCATAACTAACCAAATGCTAACACCACTTCAAAGGTATATTCCACACAAGATAGTTGTGTAGTTGACGAAGAGTCCTTTAGAATCCTTGTAGATCAAAAGGAGATGCAAAAATGCTCCTCCTAATGATATTTCTTGCTAGGGATGCACCGGATCCAAATTTGTGGATTCGACTGCATCCAGTGCATCCCTATTTCTTGCTGATATTGTGTTTCACAATAGCTGTTGCATGTTTAAACGTTGACCCTCTTAACTCAAACTCGGTATACATGTGAAGCTTTCAAAACCTTGCGTCTTTTATGGGTAAATTGCAGGTTGCCTTCCCCAACGTATCTCATTAATGCCGTAATCCAATTTGCATAATTATTGAAATAACCCTCAAAGTATTATTATTAAATGGTTACTTATAAAGCACAAATACTATAAAGCCATATTAAAATGCGCTGTACATACAAGAAAGAAAAATGGAAGAACAAAGTATGGCAGAAAATACATTCACTGTACATTTGTCTGAATCTGAATGACTGGAGACACCTAAGTATCTGAATTATGATCCCATTAAATTCACATTTAAGACTGCATCAGAAAGGTCAAAATAAGGTTTATTGACTTTTGAAGTCAAATATCTGTGGTACAACTTTACATTACAAGGTACATGGTCCTTGCTATAGCTTTATAGTGGTGGAGGTGTAGCAATTGCATTACTGGCTATCAAAGAGTCTAAAGAAATATATTCTAACATGTTTACTGTCCCTTTCTGATAATTCTTTTTAAAACACATCCCCTCCCCCTTCTTTCATGCCATGCCCCTGTATTTTCCATGCCCCTGCATCTTGCATGCCATGCCCCTGCATCTTCCATGCCTCTGCATCTTGCATGCCATGCCCCCTCATCTTCCATGCCATGCCCCTGCGTCTTGCATGTATAGGATAAACCTCTTATGAGACATTCTTTCACAAACTCTGGGTACTACCACTGTGAATATACAATGATAATTTCCTTGTTCTGAATTATAGTTTTTCATGCTTAGTTTCAGTTTATACATCATTGTGAAATCTTAGAATACCCTCTTTTGTAGAATATTGTGATTTGTCTAATAATTTTGGCTCGATTCATTTACTCGAGCTCTTTAACTTATGGACTAAATATGAAGGCTTCATTTCCTTTTATGACACTCAATTTGACTACTTTGTACACACTGTAAGCATCCCTTCAGATCTCCATGCAAAGTTTTGAGGGTTGTTACTTTAGCTGAATCTTGCCCAAGGGCATAGCTGTATGAACACTTGGGGGCACGTTTCCGAAAATGACAAAAGTGCCCCTTTTGAAAATAAAAAGTGCCCCTCAATTACTGTCCGTATTGTAGAAAACTGGCAACTTTTGTCAGTCTCATGTATGGGAGGAATGATTGAAAATTTCCCCTTCTAAATATGAATGAGTGCCCCTTTTACTTTGTTGTTTTGGGCTCACTTATTCTATCTACAGATTGGGATGGAGGACAGACATATGACTTGAAAAGTGCCCCCTAACAGGTCGTGCCCCCACTTTTCGTTAGCTCCTGGCCAGAAGAAGCTTTTTCATTTTATGGAGCATATTCACATTTTATGAATTGCCGTCTGTTGAAATGCCACCTCTGCCAAATGTTTCAAGAGAGAGCTCTGAACAAGTTCATTGCAGACACATAATTCATTTTATATGCAGGATACTGAGGCTGCATTGGTGTTCCACACATCTTTCCTTTGATTTAAAAATAATAAAAGATGGACACTCTTTTTGTGAGGTTTGTTTTTTGGGCTGAATATTCCATCTCCTAAGTTTCTGACAGCTGAAGTTGAAAAAAGGGGTTATACAGTACCTTACATATCATTCTTGGATGGAGACAGCGGACTGTTCAAAATATTGACGGGTAGGGGTTAATGAGGTGGGGAAGCTTAATGTAAAATTGTAAAACAGCATTGAAAAATATTTGCTGTAGAAGTTTGGAAATTATTAGTGCGCAATTTGGCTCCACCAGTGACAAGGGCATACATACATGTACATATGATCTTGGTATGCAAATATATATATTGACCTGAAATACTTGAATTATGAAGTGCAGTGAATTAGGAAATATAGTTGTTCATAGCCACCTTTTTATATTGGGACTCTCCGAGGTGAGCCTTTTTATTCAATGATGAAGAAAATGTTTTAACTGTTCATCAGATTTGATGAAATCCTTATACTAGAGTGAACAAAATGAGTGAACGTTTCTGTTGATGCATAAAGGTTTAGTGTTTGAAATTGACAAATCACCTCATTATGCAAGTATCAAGAATTAAGATCAAAATCAAATAAAGATTGACGTGACATTCCACATTGTGTTTATTTTTATGCAAATCTATTAGTGGCAGACCTTTCTCTTATACAATTTTTATTCACTGATATAATATCACAAAGAAGAGACAATTTCCTGTCAAAGACCTTTTGAGATCTGAACCAAGGATAGTGTAGAGGAAGATGGAACCCTGTGTTAATTATATGGAGCCGCCATTTTTGGGGTCACATGATATACACATTCACAGTTCCAATCTGCTCAGCACACAAGGACGTATCACCTTTAAGTTGCGAGTAAACAAACCAATGCAACGAGCACACAGCAAAACGCACTCTTGGTACAACGCGCGAGAACAATGGAAATTTTGTTTGTTTACTCGCAACTCTCGGAACTGTGAAAGGGTGTATTGTGTGGATATCAAGTGTACGATACAGCTGTTCTGTAACTGTACGCATACGTACGATAAGCGTTGTAACTTAACGGCGTAGTCTGGTGACTATCATGTGAAGCCCCCAAAATGGCGGCTCCATTTCGGTCCTAAATCTTTATCATTAGCAGTATAGGAGTGTTCCATCTTCCTTTTACACTACCCTTGTCTGAATTATTAATCAAATTCTTATTTAAATAGACATTCTCATCATCCATCACTTCATTTTTAGGGATATTTAGAGCATTAAATATATATAGTTTTTTGGCTTTCTACTATTTTACACACCACACTTGAAGATTTTGTATACTTAAAACAAGGTTTTTTTTATTTGCCACAACTCGGAAACTAAAGTCTTCTTTTTTTCTTCTGAAATTAAAGACAGTACACTGTGTGCTGAAATATTTACATTTTCTAAAAATGTAATTGAACAGAAAATCTTTGAGATTTCCTATACCTTGAATACATATACGTAGATTTGCTATTTATCATGTTTGAAAATTTAATTTGTAATTCTCTTAGATTGTCATATTTAATTAATCTCTGCATTAATTATAAACAATTCACAAAGGTTTAGTTAATATTTTCTTACATAAATACTGTTAACTATATATGCAACCAAAGATTCATATTGATCAGTGTGCAGTTTGCTGTTCGTCATGAAATAAACTTTGGAATGGGTAAATAAATACAGTCATAGGCGGGGTTTGGGGGCAGTTGTCCCCTTCCCCCCACTTTTTTTTTCTCTTCAAAAGTGTACATTTTCTTTTTTGTATGGTGATTTTTTGCATCTTAGCATGATGTTGAGGTTTTGCCCTTTCCATTTTTGACTTTGCAACCCCCATCCCCACACACACACACTAAACAAAATTATGTAACGCTTTGCCTAGCTGTAATTGTCCCATTGTGGAATGTTAATATTTTTGTTCATTCATTTTCCTACCATTCTGTGCCTTCTTTGACATTGTGACCATCAACTTATACTGACGTTGATTGTACAAAGTTTTTAGATTTTTTGGTGTGAAGTATCGATTTGATTTATTTGTATCTTGTCAAGCACAATTTAGGTTTCTTGATTTGCATAACAATTTAGAGTTAACAGAATGTTTATTTTGAAAGTTTACAAAATGTTTTAGTTGTTTTCAAGAGATGATATGTTTAACAATTAATTGACCAGCTCAGCAGTTTTGTTTTTTTGTGACAATATCCAGTTACATAGCATAACATAGCATTTTCACTTTCATACTGATTTACGACATTATCAATGATTGTGAAATGAACCTTTGTCAGAATTGAATATTTCCTCTGCATGATTTGTGAGAAATGATTACATGTAGCTCAACATTTTAATAGTAATTCAGTTACTTCAAATTTAGCCAGTGATATCTCGTACGTAGCATTTTTCATACTGAATTAGGAAATTGTCAAAGTTGGAAAATGAATCCTGTGAGAATTGGATAATTCCATCCCAAGGAGAATTGATTTCATAAAGCAAGCATATTTTCAGCTGATGATGAGGAGAACTAGCTTGTCACTCTTGTTACTTCTTAAATTGTCACCCTTGTTACTTCTTAAATTTATTCCTCCTCTGGACTCAGATGATTTCAAACTGAAATTTGCCAAGGTTGTAATATATCACTTTTAAAAGATATTTCTATTACTTCGTATTTTGTATGTCTTGTTGGAAAATTGATTCATACATCGATCAATACAGGAATGGAGTAGGTCATTTGAGTGTTTAATTGACATTGGGTGAGAGAAAGAAAGCCCTCGTATTTTGAAATGTTGTATACATGTGTGGTCCCCACCTTCTTTGGATTTGAAATCATTCCCTCTTTCTTGTGGTTGTCTTCTAACTCCCTACCTTGAATAATGGTGCTACTTCAGCTGTTTTATAACGGAATATAAAATGTATTTCGTTAGGTATTATATATTTTTTTATTTTGATAGAAATTAGAATTTCAGAAATGTGTATATTCTCATCTTTCCAAAACAATAGAATATCCACTAGTACTAAATGTCATATTTTGTAGGTGTTATATTTGCAATTTTTTAAAAGAAATTTAGAATTTAGAAATTTTTGTATTCTCATGTTTTCAAAACATATAAAATAAGAAAATATTTCAGTTCGACTGATGTCATATTTTTCCAAATATGTAAATATTCTAAGAAAGTATTTGCTACAGTGCAGTAGACTGCAGCTTACAGTATAGTTACACAATAAAGTAGTATTGATTTATACACAGTATCACTGTTTAACAGTTGTTCTCCTTTTGTACATTCCCTGATAGCAGAAAGTTCTCCCAACTTAGTTGTTATTAATGAATTTCATAAATATCGTAGGAAAATCTACAACATGTATTTTTTGAGTTGTTTTTTATTAAAATTTAAAAAAAAGAATAATAATTTGAAACATCAATTATTAAAAGTATATACGTTTTGTTTTGGGGTAGGAGTGTAATAGAATTGGTGTAGGGGTGTGATTGAGGTGGTGGAGGTGAGGTAGGAGTGATGGAGGTGAGGTAGGATTATGATTGAGGTGGTGTAGTGTGATAGAGGTGAGGTAAGAGCATGATGGGAGCGGTGTAGGGGTGTAATAGAGGTGGTGTAGGAGTGAGATGGAGGCGAGGTAGGAGCGTGGTGGAAGTGGTGTGATAGAGGTGGTGTAGCGGTGTGATGGAGGTGAGGTAGAAGTGTGATGGAAGTGGTGTAGGGGTGTGATAGAGGTGGTGGAGGTGGGGTAGGAGTGTGATGGAGGTGGTGTAGGGTGTGATATAGGTGAGGTAGGAGTGGTGTTGGGGTGTGATAGAGGTGGTTTAGGGATGTGATGGAGGTGAGGTAGGGGTGTGATGGAAGTGGTGTAGGGGTGTGATATAGGTGGTGGAGGTGAGGTAGGAGCATGATAGAAGTGGTGTAGGGGTGTGATAGGGGTGGGGTAGGAGTGGTGTTGGGGTGTGATAGAGGTGGTGGAGGTGGGGTAGGAGTGTGATGGAGGTGTAGTAGGAGTGTGATAGAGGTGGTGTAGGGTGTGATATAGGTGAGGTAGGAGTGGTGTTGGGGTGTGATAGAGGTGGTTTAGGGATGTGATGGAGGTGAGGTAGGGGTGTGATGGAAGTGGTGTAGGGGTGTGATATAGGTGGTGGAGGTGAGGTAGGAGCATGATAGAAGTGGTGTAGGGGTGTGATAGAGGTGGGGTAGGAGTGGTGTTGGGGTGTGATAGAGGTGGTTTAGGGGTGTGATGGAGGTGGTTTAGGGGTGTGATGGAGGTGAGGTAGGGGTGTGATGGAAGTGGTGTAGGGGTGTAATAGAGGTGAGGTAGGAGTGGTGTTGGGGTGGTTTAGGGGTGTGATGGAGGTGAGGTAGGGGTGTGATGGAAGTGGTGTAGGGGTGTGATGGAGGTGAGGTAGGGGTGTGATGGAAGTAGTGTAGGGGTGTGATAGAGGTGAGGTAGGAGTGGTGTTGGGGTGTGATAGAGGTGGTGTAGGGTTGTGATAGAGGTGGTGTAGGGTGATAGAGGTGGTGGAGTTGGGGTAGGGGTGTGGTAGGAGTGTGATAGAAGTGGTGTAGGGGTGTGATATAGGTGGTGGAGGTGAGGTAGGAGCATGATAGAAATGGTGTAGGGGTGTGATAGAGGTGGGGTAGGAGTGTGATGGAAGTGGTGTAAGGGTGTGATAGAGGTGAGGTAGGAGTGGTTTTGGGGTGTGATAGAGGTGGTGTAGGGTTGTGATAGAGGTGGTGTAGGGTGATAGAGGTGGTGGAGTTGGGGTAGGAGTGTGATGGAGGTGCGGTAGGAGTGTGATAGAAGTCGTGTAGGGGTGTGATATAGGTGGTGGAGGTGAGGTAGGAGCATGATAGAAGTGGTGTAGGGGTGTGATAGAGGTGGGGTAGGAGTGGTGTTGGGGTGTGATAGAGGTGGTTTAGGGGTGTGATGGAGGTGAGGTAGGGGTGTGATGGAAGTGGTGTAGGGGTGTGATAGAGGTGAGGTAGGGGTGTGATGGAAGTGGTGTAGGGGTGTGATAGAGGTGAGGTAGGAGTGGTGTTGGGGTGTGATAGAGGTGGTGTAGGGTTGTGATAGAGGTGGTGTAGGGTGATAGAGGTGGTGGAGTTGGGGTAGGAGTGTGATGGAGGTGCGGTAGGAGTGTGATAGAAGTGGTGTAGGGGTGTGCTATAGGTGGTGGAGGTGAGGTAGGAGCATGATAGAAGTGGTGTAGGGGTGTGATATAGGTGGTGGAGGTGAGGTAGGAGCATGATAGAAGTGGTGTAGGGGTGTGATAGGTGGGGTAGGAGTGTGATGGAAGTGGTGTAAGGGTGTGATAGAGGTGGTGGAGGTGGGGTAGGAGTGTGATGGAGGTGCAGTAGGAGTGTGATAGAGGTGGTGTAGGGTGTGATATAGGTGAGGTAGGAGTGGTGTTGGGGTGTGATAGAGGTGGTTTAGGGATGTGATGGAGGTGAGGTAGGGGTGTGATGGAAGGGGTGTGATATAGGTGGTGGAGGTGAGGTAGGAGCATGATAGAAGTGGTGTAGGGGTGTGATAGAGGTGGGGTAGGAGTGTGATGGAAGTGGTGTAAGGGTGTGATAGAGGTGAGGTAGGAGTGGTGTTGGGGTGTGATAGAGGTGGTGGAGGTGGGTAGTAGTGTGATTGATGGAGGTGACGTAGGAGCGTAATGGAAGTGGTGTATAGGTGTGATAAGGGAGTTGCGGTAGTAGTGTGATGGAGGTGAGGTAGGAGTGTGATGGAAGTGGTGTAGGGGTGTGATAGAGGTGAGGCAGGAGTGTGATGAAAGTGGTGTAGGGCAGTAGGGGGGCAATACACCCCCCCCTCCCCAGCGAATCTTTCTGAGGGGGTGCCAAAATTGTCCTAAGCCAAAACAATTTAGGCCCTAGTAAAATGTACGTGTTGATCGATAACTTCTTCCTATACTATTAAACCAGTAATATTTCATTTGTGTAGTCTGACTCCTAAAGCACATGAATTTTCCACAGAAAAGACCAAATATTTGGCCATTTTCCTACCATTGGCAATGAGATGGATTTCTCTCTTGTACAGAAACCATTGATTGCATGGCGATAGCTCGCCGGCAATATTTAATATCTGCTCTTGCCATGAAGGGCAAACAATTTTATTGAATACAACTAGTAGAAGCTTTTCAAAGAGGGCAGCGAATGCTCACAAGGGCGCAAAAATTGTTATGAAAATATACTCTTATATACGTTTATACTCAACGTTGTAAATATTTTTTCTCAAAGCTTTATTCTTAGATCAGAAACATGAAAACCATGCAACCCCAACTAAAGACCCATATTGAAGTCAATGGGATCCAGCATTTGAATATTTCCAAAATAATTTTCCTTTTAACTAACTTTAGTTCGAAATTGACACGATTTTGAGCAATTTTCCGCCACTACCAAAATCGCTACTAGCTTCCAGCGGCTTCGCCCCTTCGGCGCCTAGGACGTCAACGCTGAATTTGACACAATTATTAAGCAATTTTCCACTCTAAAAATTGTGAAAAATATAGGGATTCCTGGGGTTTCACTCCAACGTGCAGCTTCGCCCAATAGATGTGACACATTTTAAAGCCCTTTTCTGCTATTATAACCATGACAAACGTAGGGCTTTTTGCGAAACCTGTGTTCCCACCAGGGCTTCACGGCCTTCGCCCCTATAGCATGCCTAGAATTGACACAATTTTAAGCCCCCCAATAATAAATGTGTTACAAATTTATTTTCTTCGAGAAATCTGCAATTTCAGGAAAATCTGCAATTTCAGGGAAATCTCCTTCAATTTTTGTGAAGTTTCCTTTATTTTTGTAAATTTGCTTCCATATTCGTGAAATTTCCTTCATTTTCGGGATATTTTCTTCATTATTTGGGAAGTTTTCAATTTTTGGAAAATTTTCTTCATTTTGTTGAAATTTTCTTCAATGTTTGGGCAGTTTTTAAGTTTTGGGAAATTTTCTTCAATTGTAAAACTTTTCTTCAATTTTGGGACATTTTTGGGAGATTTTCAGTAAATTTTTGGGAGATTTCCCAAATTTTTTTCAATATTTGGAGAGAAAAAATTCATTTAATTTTTGGGATATTTTACCAAAGCAGCGCTTCCGGAGGCTTCACCACCTGGACCCCTTCCAGGACTTTGGGTTTCTGATTCAAAACACCAAATTTGCCCAACGTTTTACTCTTATGGGCTTTTTTTCTTCGGAGGAGTGGGAAGGCACCAAAATTCCTTGGCCCTTCAGTGAAACATAACCCACCACACCACTGGTGTAGGGGTGTGATGGAGATTAAGTAGGAAGTGTGATGGAAGTGGTGTAGTGGTGTGATAGATGTGGTGGAGGTGGAGTAGCAGTGTGATGGAGGTGAGGTAGGAGCGTGATGGAAGTGGTAGAGGGGTGTAGTAGGGTGGGGTAGGAGTGTGATGGAGGTGAGGTAGGAGCATGATGGAAGTGGTGTAGTGGTGTGAGAGGTGAGGTAGGAGTGGCATAGGGGTGGAGGGGCGTGATAGAGGTGGTGTGGGGGTGTGATATAGGTGGAGTAGGAGTGGTAGAAGTGGTGTAGGGGTGTGATAGATGTGGGATAGGAGTGATGTAGGAGTGTGACAGGTGGGTTAGGAGTGTGATGGAAATGGTGTAGGAGTGTGATAGAGGTGGGTAGAAGTGTGGTGTAGGAGTGTGATTGAGGTGGGGTAGGAGTGTGTGTGGTGGAAGTGGTGTAAGGGTGTGATAGAGGTGGGGTAGTAATGTGATGGTAGTGGTGGGGTAGGAGTGTGTGATGGAAGTAGTGTAGGGGTGTGATAGATATGGGTTAGGAATGTGTGATGGAAGTAGTGTAGGAGTGATAGAAGTGGGGTAGGAGTGTGATGGAGGTGAGGTAGGAGCATGTTAGAAGTGGAGTAGGGATGCGGGGTAGGTGTGTGATGAAGTTGACATGGGTTGTTAATGGGTTCAATGATATACAGAACATGTACATGTAAGAATGAATTTGCCTCTTCCTCTTTGAGAACCATGTATGCCTATGAACAGAATTATGATTGTGCCTCTATCCCGTCAACCTGAAGTCTAATTCGTCTGCATTCTATTTCCTTATTTAGGATGGTCCGCTTTGGAAGTGATGAACTCTGCATCCAGCGGGATAGTGGTTCTCCAAACCAGTGACGTCTTAGGCACAGTTAGGGGGATATCTAAACCTAGAATTCCACCCAAACATCCATGTTCTTATTGCGGAAAATCCTTTAAGTGGCACAGAAATCGCTTAAGACATGAGAATATTCATACAGGCAACCGTCCCTTTAAGTGCGACCTCTGCAGTAAGGCTTACATTGAGGCTGTTGATTTGCGTAAGCATAAAAGAAGTCAACACGATGCCACAATCTGAACTTCATTTTTGTTAAAATGAAATTTTTGTTGATGCAAGTGTCATAATGCTCAAGAGGCTGATTCACACTTACTTATTCATTGCTGTAGATGTTAGGGACCTACTGTAGTTTGACTCCAAAGATTAAAAATAATGATTAATTTCAATTTCAATACAGAAAAAAAAACAAAAAAACTATATTAGTGCTTTGTTACATTGCATTATATAGAGGCTGTCGCAGCTCTGTTAAACACTCAACAAACAAGGGGCATATATTATCAATATTGAAAATTTGTAATGTTGAGCTCATAGTCTATCAGTTTTGCCAACTGGGTTGTTATGATATATTCATAAATAGTAAATTAAGTTTCTAGCTTTCTGATTGGCTAATAGTGGTCTCTAATACATTCGAGACCAGCAAGATGTACGTTAGGAGAATGATGATGATCAACACTTTCCATTAAACACCCTTATTAAGTATAGTAAATGTACATCATCCTACAATGGGTCTTAAGTGGCACAATTTTAGATTTGTAATTACGTTGTTTGGCTAATCGATGGTCTAGAATACACTCGAGACCAGACTGACCTGTATGGCAGTGCATATGTGCCCCTTGGACAAATATTGGCCTACATTGGCAAAATAATGAAAGGTATATCCAAGGATATGCAAAGAGATATAAGAAAATGTATGAGAAAAATATACCAACCACAAAATTCTATCCACAACTAATCACCGACTCTCAAGAGTCAATCAACTACTCTGGCTTTGATGCGAGAACAATCTTTCATAGCAACCATTCTTAATTAATTTATAGAAATTAAAATGAGGATTATTAGATTATTTGCCACCCTTCCTCTATTGATCAGAACAGAAATTTGAAAGCCTTGCAAAGTCAATATTTGGCCCCCAAGTGATTAAATGCCGCAACATTTACTGACACTGTTATCAAAGCACCCCAAATTGTAGATATGTAACTAACAGTACACTATGCATTGTATTTTAATACAGTCTGATAGTCCGCCATGTGTCTGTGTACATGTAAACATAACAGAATGTTAGCCTAGTCTATTTTGGTTACAAAACAAATAAGCTACCAATTAACTTAAATTCGACATTCGCAAACTTTCTAAATTTCTTCAGAAGAGGCCTAAAAATAAACATACGTTCATCATTTGAGTTTAACCTTAATCCCTAATTCACCTGTGGCTGTTTATACTTTTCCAAAGACCTTGTTTTTCAACTTAGTTCTAAATGTTCAGAGTGCTATCTAGCCAGTTTCATGATTCAATTTTAACTGTCTGTCAAAACTTGATCAACTATGACCTGCACATTTTAATGTATTCTTTATTTTTGGTTGTAAACAACAAACAGCTTCTTAATGGTCGGTCTGTAGAAAAGTAATATGAAAAAGATGTTTTAAAACAAACATGTTTGTTTCATTAACTTTGGCCAGTAACTCTAATCTGTACATTCAGATCTTCAACTGGTCAGTTGGTCGTCGCAACAAAAAATGAAGAAACGTTTAACTAAATGATGTCACAATGAGTATTAGGAGAATATGAAAAGTGATACAAATAAATTGCTTTTTTTTTCTCTCTATTTTCATCTAAATTTTTTAGATATTAATGAATGGGGATAAAAGCGAGGGTGGCTGGTCTCAAATGGCATTTGAGACGGTGGATGATGTCATCGTATGGCCAGGAGACCTCGGCTATCACCTCAGTCCGTTCAAACCCTGCGATGATGTCATCCTTGGTCTCAAATGGCATTTGAGACCAGCCACCCTCACATTTATCCCCTAATTATAAGGAAGTTTGAAGCATATAACCGATTTGGTGGGTTGTTAGGATATATTGTAAGGAAGTTTGAAGCATATTGTATCAGTTTTGCCAACTTGGTGGGTTGACATAATGTATATAAAGACACTGTAGATGAGCTCCTTTTTCGAAAAAATCATTGCTTGCCATTTTAGAACTTATTAAATTTTCCATCTAAATATCAATTTGTTGATGTTATCATGTGAATATTAATTCTTTGCTTAAGTGACAGATTATAACCCCCTCCCCAAAAAAAAAAAAAAAAAATAGAATAAATTGTCATAAATAAATACATATAAATGGAAGCAATTAAGAATTCTAACAACAAAGCTACATAATTCAGAATTTGAAGAACAAAATCTTAGGATTAAATACAGATTGGACTTTCCACATTACCTCATTAAGAGCATATCACAAATATTGCCTGAAGTAAAAAATCTTACTGTGATCTTTTGTAACTTGGAAATTATGAAATCAAGATATCTTTTAATAAAGTGTTAAAGACAATCAGAATTTGTTAAAGATTAGTTCAGTGGTCAAGCATGTCCATCTTATATAAAAGGAGACTTCAAAAGAAACAAAATGGTAAAGAAAGCATTGCAAAATCTCTTTCTGTTAAAGTTTGGTATCATTTCTGTAGAAATGACTGAAATCAGACTAGTTGTGATGTTGATTCCTCAAATTCTTTATGTATTTTAAAGAAAGTCTATTTTATTTTTCACTATTTAAAATATTTTTCCTCAAAACAGTATATTATAAATACCCTTCCTAGATTCAGTTTTGCTACTTTTTGACATATCCATGGTTTTAAGCAACAAAAGGACAAAATATGATAGAATACATAAAGACTTTGAGGAATCTGAGGCTATGACATCACAAGTAGTCTGATATCAGTCGTTTCAACACAAATATACCAAACTTTAAACTTAAATTTCTCCTTAATGGAATAAGATTTTTTAATGCTTTCTTCACCATTTTGTTTCTATTGAAGTCCTCATTCATATAAAATATACATGCATGACCACTGAACTAATCCTTTAAAGACAATCAGAATTTGTTAAAGACAATCAGAATTTGTTAAAGACAATCAGAATTTGTTAAAGACAGTCAGAATTTGTTAAAGACAATCAGAATTTAAAACTCTTGTCGATCAGGCAATCTAGCAACACATGTCATGAATACCATTACATAAATACAATTTTAAAACTGCAATGGAATATGTGTGTGTTTTGAATGGAGTAAGAGATATGGATATAGATTCACATTTGTTATTGTCAACAGTAACCATAGAAACCTCTTGATTCTGCAGTGGATTCAATTTTAATCCAAAATTGCAAAAGTGTTTATCAGGGTTTTATGGAAGGGGCCAAAGCCCAACTTTCAAATGTTAGTGGGACCCATAAATCATAGGGGCCTTCAAGAAAAAAAAAAGTTAACAAACCTTTCAACTTCAATGCATTACATCATGTACACTTACATATACAGGAGTTCTCCTGAAACCTCTGCCCAAATTTTCAATTTGTTCCAAAATGCTGAGTTAATTGGGTATTGCAAACCTTATCCGGATTTTTCAAAAAAGGAAAAAAAAAACTTGAATATTTAGACAAATAATAACTTCAAAAATGATCTTTATTTGAGGGTGCATTTTGGATTGATAGTCCCTGAATTGGAAGAATTTTTAGATTTGCATTACATTCTCGTACAAAATTATATTTTCTAATTATAGTAAGTGGAACACTAGCAGGTTTTAGAGTATGTACTTTTAAGATATTTGCATAGATGCAAAATTCAGAAATAGTTTTGTTTAGCATGACTGCTGTTTAAAGATCTATTATACAGTAATTACTGTGAATTGGCTGCCAGATATGTGCTGTGTAGAGGTGTAGCCATAGATTGTTGGAATGGGGTGTGTTTTGGAAGTATTTTTGTTCCCACTTCCTGCTATGCATCAGTCTAATTTATGACTATGTGAGGGGCATTTTGATGCAAATCACATTACTTTGTCCTGGGCAATAATTGGTGCAGAGTTTTGAAATAAATAGATTTATTGATGGGTTTATTCTTTAGTATGAATGCTATACTGGATGCCAAGTATAAGTTGTTAAAAATATATTGACAGGTAGCAACAAATATGGTAATAAAAAAAGGCAAGAAAAAAATAATCAAAATCGGTTACAAATGGACCATTTTACAGCATTTTTAATTTTGGATTTGCTTTGTTGTAATAAACTATGCAAATTTGATTGTGATTTTGTGACATAACAAGAAAACCTATGAATTTCCTGATGTAAAGAAAGTGCTTTTTCACTTTTTGACCAACATTCTTTGAATAAGAGCAATGCCAAGACATTTTGAATTTCCATCAGATCCTTTTTATTCCTTCCATCCTTTAAGACAGAATTTTAAAGAATTACGTTGGAGATTTAGAGCAGCTGTCCTCTCTTCCATATGTCACAACTTTTGCATTCATTGAAACAACTTTTTAGTCAAAACTCAGAAACTACAGCTACTGTCATAATATAAAGACTACTTTGTTCAGAGTGTTTTTGTCTACCTACTGTGGTGCAGCAGTTATCATACATGTCTACAGACCACGAGACCCTGGGTTCAAGCCTGGGTTGGGTAGACACGCCAGTGCAAAGCCTTCTAAAAGGCCGTGGACATTGACTTGTTGTCGATTTTATGTCTGTTTTTAGAAGAACTACCTGTATACCTTTACTGTCTCCTCTCTCTCTCTATATTGACTGACATGTAAATCATCATCTTTTTTATCATTCTGTGTTATTGTACAGAAGTCTATAAGGTTTAGCTTTTTAAGAAAGATATAGATTTCTAATTTTTGTACCTGTGGTCTCGTCCTTGTTGTATTATTTCGTGATAGCATTGCTACTATCATAACCGAATACACAGGCGACGACCCCGTCATTGTAATTGTGTGTTCACTTATTGAGAGTTCAAAACTCTTTTCAGAATAAGTACCTGTCTGTATACCTTTACTACGTCCTCTCTCTCTCTATCTTTTTTATCATTGTGTTATTGTACAGAAGTCACAGGGTCCAGAACCCCAACAAAAATGAATGTTTAGCTTTGTAAGAAAGTTACAGATTTATCTTCTATATTTTTCATTATTTTCAGAAATAGATTTTAATTTTTGTACCATTGCAAAGTATTTTCTATATACTTGTATTAAAGCCTCTGTTGGACTTGATGGACTTCCTGTTGATATATGTAAACTAGCACCTATGATTGTAGACACTGCTTTGGTTTTGAATAGATATTAAGTTGATCTACTACTGAATAGTATATTGTGATTTGTTTCTGTGTTATTTTTTTTTTAATTACCAAAGACAACAGTAACCTTTTTCTATAAAAGATGTATGTAAATCTACAAAATAGTTCTGTTTTGTTGCTGAAATGATGATAATTAACAGGTGTATGAAGGGTGACCTCTCAGTTTAAGGGGAAGGGGGGGGGGGGCAGAACCTTCAAATTTTCCCAGTTGTAACATGCAGTAAAATTGCACTGGTAAATTCAAATTCCATGAAACGTCGCTGCTCATTGAGAAATCTTCAATTTTCAAGAAATCTTTCACTTTTAAGAAAATCTCCAGGAAATTCAATTTAACAATAGATGTTTTCCTTCAATTTTAGTTAAATACTTCCCCAATTTACCTCCCAACCAGGAAATACACATGTGATTGGGAAGGTGAACCCCTCTCAGAGGGCATTTTGTCCCCTTAGTTGTTTCTCCTGCTTCCTACGCCTCTGATGCAGGGGAGCTTTATAGGATAAAAGTGAAATCCCACCTTTGGCTCTTGTGATCCTGTATACCTCAAATGCTGTTCAAGAAACCTTGAAACCTTGACTACCATGACAGAGAAGGTCTTATTAAATGTCAAAGAGAAAATTAAAGCCTGTTGTGATCTTGAATTGGGTCACCCTCTAATTTTATGCAAACAATGGCTACACATTGATAGAATGGCATCTATCTTCATAAGATAAATGTGCAAGAGCTGAAAAAGAAGTTATGTTTATAAGATAAAGTAGCAAGTCCTGAAAAAGAAGTCTATCTTCATAAGATAAATGTGCAAGAACTTAAAAAGAAGTCTTTATCTCTAAAAGATAAATGTGCTAGAACTGAAAAAGAAGTGTTATCTCCAAAAGATAAATGTGCAAGAACTTAAAAAGAAGTCTTATCTCCAAAAGATAAATGTGCAAGAACTTAAAAAGAAGTCTTTATCTCTAAAAGATAAATGTGCTAGAACTGAAAAAAAAGTGTTATCTCCAAAAGATAAATGTGCAAGAACTGAAAAAGTAGTCTTATCTTCATAAGATTAATGTGCAAGAACTGAAAAAGATGTCTTTATCTCTAAAAGATAAATGTGCAAGAACTGAAAAAGAAGTCTTATCTCCAAAAGTTGAATGTGCAAGAGCTGAAAAAGAAGTCTTATCTCCAAAAGATAAATGTGCAAGAACTAAAAAAGAAGTCTTTATTTTCAAAACATAAATGTGCAAGAACTGAAAAAGAAGTCTTATCTCCAAAAGATAATTGTGCAAGAACTAAAAAATAAGTCTTTATCCCAAAGATAAATGTGCAAGAACTGAAAAAAAAGTCTTTATCCCAAAGATAAATGTGCAAGAGCTTAAAACATATCTTTAAAACTCCTTTGAACTTTCTCCATTTGATGAATATTAGGGCCTACCTTTGAAAATGATATCATATACAACAGTTTTATTGGGCTTATTTGCGATGAAGTATCACCAAGGACTCATACAGTATTAGCACTTATAAACTTGAATGCTTCACTTCAAAAGTCATTTTTTATGTCCTATCATGACAATCATCCAGTTTGCTCTGTACATACATGTATAATATTGATTTGTGTGTGTGTTTTTTTTGGACAATGCCAGTATTCATCTATTTCTACTTCTCCACCAGCACTGATTCCATTTACTGGTTGTTCATTGAGTATAACTAAAATCCCAAACTATCAGGGCCAACATGCAGTGCATCACATTAACTTGTCAATGGTAACTTCACAGACCATTCAATCAATTAATGGAAATCCTTCTGTAATGATTACCAGTGCATGATGCAAAAATATGGTGGGTAACCCCCATGGCCCTGAGCAAAAATTGAGATTTTGGGGCCTATGCAATGGCACTACGATATGTTTGTCATGGGACCAGAGTACTAAAACCCCCAGGACTCTTGTTGCGCCACTGATGATTACGCTCCACCAACCGCCATCCTTACTGTCCTCTAAACATATATATTTTCCAAAAACAAGTTAAACGCAGGGGTCTAGTCAGTCATTCTAATTAATTGGAAGGGGAAGGGAGGGGGAGGGGGAGGGGGTTTCAAGGGAAACAATTGATGAAGCCTTAATTTGACTGAAGAGCAATAAATGACAGTTAATCTCGCTGCCTACAACTTAAAGAGACTACAAATCAAACATACTGTAGTTGTACCGTGAGGGTAAACTTTTGTCCTACTATAAATCCCTCTGCTTTTGTTTTTGTATTCACTCCTTCAAAAAGAATTCATCGTTGGTCCAGTCAAAGACAAGAATTGATGTGGCGGGTTCATTAAAATGTTGTGTGAGCTAAGTCGAATGTACTGTAAGTGTAAAACAATGAATAGGTTTGTTGTTTTATAATGCTATTAAATGCTGCCTCCTATTTAAACTGATCTACAAATCAAGCAGGATGAGTTTGATTTGCAGATAGAATTATAATAGCACTTTTTATTTCATTTTTCATTCTAGGCCAAATTTTCCGGGTGTCAAACAAGGGAATAGGGGTACCGTATGAAGGAAATATGCCATCCGGTGAAGACATCATACTTGGCCAAAAAGATATCTCAACATGGCTGCAAGATAACAGCTCACACACGTTGAATATGGATGCGAAATACCAATGCCGCATATGTAAAAAGCAGTTCAGCTGGCCTACCAATCGTATTAGACATGAAAAATTACATTTTGGGCAAAAACCATTTGAATGTGGCTTGTGTCACAAAAGATTCTCCAGAAAAGAACATCTTATTAAACATGAAAGAACACACACTGGTCAATCACAGCATGCATATGTGACTTAATAGCCATTTACAGAGTGTTGAAAGTCTGGCTGTAATCCTCCTTCAAAAAGTGAGGGGACAATGGCATAGGTGTAGGAACAGGGAGCATGTGCCCCCACTTTTCCGAAAAATGACAAAAATGCCCCTTTTAAAAATGAGAAGTGCCTCATTTATTGACCCTATAGTAGGAAACTATGTTTCCTAATATAGGAAACATTAGTGTCAGTCTGTGTAAAGGTGACTTGTGACTTGTGTCAGTCCATGTAAAGGATGAATGTTTCACTATTGGAAAGGTGCCCCTTTCTAAAAATAAAGTGCCCTTTTACTGTACTTTGTTGTTTTGGGCTCACTTATTCTATCTACAGAGTGGGATGGGGACATACTGTATGACTTGAAAAGTGCCTCCTAAGAGGTTGTGCACCCCTCCCCTCTCTCTTCCCCACTTTTTTTTGGAAGTTTCTACACCCCTGGACAAAAGGATATATGGTCATACATACTTATTTTAGGGGAAGGGACAGTGATTTCAAAACTTTATTAATTTTTTTGAAAATCTGGGGGAAAGTGGGGGCCTGGATATCCTCATGTCACTCCAACCCCTACCTCCAAATATTACAGCCCTGGTTGTCGTGGAAGTGTTGTATTTTCTGTACCTACAAATATTTTGAAATTGTATTATAAGCATAGTATTTCAATACAATAATATACGTAAATAGGACTTAAAGAATGTCTTGATCTTGTTTGGGGCCATTGTGGAACCAGTATATGTTCTCCCCCTTCTCTTTCACTGTTTAGGCAACTTCATTTATCCTGAACTGTTCACATTTCTTGTGCCAACAATGGACAACCTGCCGTTGCCTGGACAGAATAATTTTACAAGTCTGAGTGGCCACAGAAAGTGCAGGAATGTATCAGAGGCTGATTTGACATGTAAATACTGCGGAAGGATGTTTAAATGGAAGGATAACTGTGTTCGTCATCAAAAATTACACGAAGGAATAAAAGAGTTTCAGTGTCAATTTTGCAAAAAGTTGTTTTCACGAAGAGAAAATGTGAAAAGTCATGAAGCTTCCCATACGAAACCTAATATGTCTTCAAGTTAAAATGGAGTATACATATTTATTTGAGAAAGTTCTACCCACCTTATTAAAAAAATTCCAAGAAATTGATGAAGTCTTGATGGTATTTTATTGAAGAGGATGCACATGGCACAATGGAATTGCTGAGCTGGCCAGGATGATTCAGCAGGAGGTAGGATAGTATAGAGGATAGTGAATTTTTTTTCAGGTGGAGAGCAGATCATATGGGACTGTAAGGCAAGACAAGACCAAGAACAAATTATTTTTAGAGCTTTAATTGGGGATTTGCATTTCATGTACTTCATTTGCACATCATGTACTTCATTTGCACATCATGTTGAAGTGGAAGTGCTGAGAGGAGCAAGAGGAGGCAGGAAAGTAAAGAGAGTGCAACAAATCTTTAGGGGAGAGCAGATCATTATTGGACTGTAGGGCAAGACAAGCCCAATAACAGATGATTTTCAGAAAGCCTTAGTTGAGGATTCGCACATCACAGTAGATGGATGCCTTATGTTATATATTGTATATGCTCATCTTAGCAATATTCCTTTGCGCTGTCATAATTTATATTCACTGTTATGTGAAGCAGCATTTGCTACATTTAAAACCATTGATAACTATGCAAACCTAGAAGTGAACTGTATTTAAGCTAGTGCAAGACATACAAGGTACGTAGGGAGACAGTGAATTGTATTTAAGCTAGTGCAAGAAATACAAGGTGCGTAGGGAGGACCCCCTCACCGCCAGGAAACACAAATCTTATAGGCTATACCTCCCTATAATTTGTGTGAAATCTTTCATAACAGTTTTAAATAGAAAGAGGCAATATGATGAAATGTTTTTGTCATGAATCTTATGTAGTTGCCAGAAGATGTCATTTACAATTAAACAATTCACAGGTTGCAGTGATTCAGTTTGTTGCTATAGATACCATTGTGTTAAATTTACAAGAAGTAAGGCTGGATTAGCTTTCTGACAATAAGCAATAAAAAGATAAGGACTGTGGCCCTCTTTATCTTTTATACTTCTTTCTGTTATTGTTCTTCAACACTTGTATTCTTTAGCTTTAACTGCAGAACATCCCACATGTAGAGCAATGAGTGGCTGGGCTGAGATATTTGCCTGGAGCATAGGCGTCTGCAAGAGATTTTAGTTGGAGAGGCAAAATATGATAAGGGGGGGGGGGAGGGGGTGAATTTTTAAGTATACATATAATTCAATACAAGAAAAATCTTTGCAAATCTTTGGGAACAGGGTGGGGCCGCAAGTGCACCCCGTTTCCCCTATTGCTAGTCGACCATCGAGGTACAAAATACATTCAGCAGCTGATTCAGGGAGGGGGTCCATAGTAAAATCTTTCGCCAGAAAGTATTGAAAACGCAGCTCATTTCTATTTTTTATATTTTTAATGAATCTCTTCTCTTATCTTTGGTTCTTTGTTTTTTGGCTCGAAATAGGCCAATGATTGCTTTGTGAAATTTCAAGCTTTAATTGGCAATTAGTTTCAGGATATTGTGCATAATGAATTTCATCTATGTGACAAAGAAAATGCTTTTTGCATTTTTCAATGCATTTTGATTTACTACTGAAGATTATTCTCCTTGCCACCTATTGTAGTGGTGGCGCCTGTTTTGGTTTGGGGAATGCATATAATCAGAAGTAGGATTTACCCACATAAAGTGGGAGGGGGGAGTGAAATTATGAAAAAACTATAAAGTAGAAAAACACCATGCAAAAGATACAAATTGGAAAAAATATGGGAATGGGGGAATGCCTCCTTGCACCCCCAAATCCTTTCTATGGGCACAAAGGTATTGAAAAACAGCAGTATTGGGAAGAGCACATGGGAACATGATGGATTTTAAAGGGACGGGTGCGGGGGCAGGTGTCCGACACTGCCATTGTTACATTGAATTTCACTCAGATAATGCATATTCGATCAGAGTGCTTCAAGTTTACCAACTTGTGATTCTTTGGAGAAAATTTTGTAAATGGAACTTGCTTTCTTTTTTTATTATCCACAGTTGTATGACATCACATATTCTTTCTCTTACTTTTTTTAAATTTTTTATAGGTATATGACTGCAGCATAGCAGAGTACAGTATGTTCCTGTTTATTTTGCGTGATATTAACAATCACAGTTGTCCCCATTTTTGGTTCCGATGTGATAGCATCAGGAACCTATGTGGTCATGATGGCGTGTGTAATTTATGTGTGTATGTATGTGTGTATGTATGTGTGTATTTGTGATGGCCAGCTCGTAAACTCGATATCTCAATAACGATACACTGGATTCATGTCAAATGTAGAACACTGATAGCCCATAGTCAATAGATGTGCCCTATTGTTTTTGATGGTGATGTCATGCATATTAATGAGTAAGCAGGGTTTATGCTTAATGTAAAAATCATGGAATGCTCATATTTTAACAACAGCATGTCTGTTTTGTTTCATATGTGGTATAATTATGTTGTTAGCTGTATGTCTATGTTCATGACATAAAAACGTTGAATTTCATTAATATGCATAGTGGGCGGGCTTAATATGATTTTGCTGAAAAGAGCTTGTAAACACTATTTTAAGAACAGTAAACTGGATTAATGTATTATTTGGTACACTGATATCCCATGGTCTGTAGATGTGCCCTATTGTTTTTGGTGGTGATATACATATTAATGAGTAGATGCTGCGGGCCTTAGACGGGGCCTAATATAAAGAAATTGAAATGCTCTTATTTTGAAAATCACATGTCTGTTTTGTTTAATATTTGTTATAATAATGAGGTTAGCTAGTGAGTATGTTTTCATAGTATAAAAACGTTTAATCAATATGTGTAGTGGGTGGGGCTTAAAATGATTTTGTGAACAAAAAGCACAAGTAAACAGATATCTCAAAAACTATGAACTGGATTTACATCACGTGTGACACAGATAGCTCATGGTCTGCAAATGTGACCTAATTTTTGTGGTGGTGATTTCATACATATTAATAAGTTGGCAGTGCTTAAAGTGAAAAATGAGCAACTGTATGTCGGTTTTGTGTCATGTTGGGCATGATAATTTTGTTGGTTATTGTGTACATGCTCATGTCATCAGCAGATATTATTGATATGCATAGTGGGCATGGCTTAATGTGAAAGTGCTAAATGATGCTAACACCATACTGTACCCCATAAATGATAAATTAGATTTATGCTATATCAGGTACACAGATAGGTCATGGTTTAGTGATTTCATGAATATAAATGAGTAGGCGGGGCTTACTGACAAATTGAAATAGGATAAATGAGCAACCGTGTTTGCATCATACTTGCTATGATAATGTTGTTAATTATTGTGCAAATGCTAATGTTGTCAACATTTTTATTGATCTGCATGGTGGGTGTGGTTTATAAATGAATATTTTGGAACAAATATTTCATGATATGCATTGACATGACCTTATGAAAAAGAAGCATTGGAACCACAAAACCTTTTCGTTCTGCAGTGTAGGACCATTTATTTGTTGGCTAACTGTGAACAAACAACAAAATGGATCGTGGTCACCACTTTTCAGAGGCTACGGGAAGTGAAGGGTAAAACTTAAGCTACCAGCAACTGAATAGTTTTGATATCTTTAAAGGAGACAAAGTCTCATACAATCCTTATTTCATATGATAGAGAATTAAAATAAAAAGCAGCTAATACAAGCAACAAGTCAAAATCTTATTTCTATCCTAAGTTATTCATGTTTGAAGTCAACACATGGTGGCTGCCATTTTGTACTGAAATTTTGTGCATGATGACATAAATTCCCCAGCAGGGACATAATGATTGTAATTTCTTTATGAATTTGATTACAGGTTTCGATCCAAAATAATGTGAAACAAAGTTTTGACAGCATGTTTTGATAATTTCTTGCGTACACAAAAATATCCTTGACCCTTACAAAAGCCTGAGTAGAGCAATTTTTATAAAGCTAGAAAACTTGAGATACATTATAAAGAAATACAAGGCATTTCAACAGCCTGTTGCATTGATGACATCATAATTTGCATGTTTTGAAATCAAAATGGCAGCTAGACCCATAGTAGCAGCATTAAGTTTTTAATGATTACAAAAAATGTGTTAGATTGTTTCAGGAGATATGAAACTTGGTCAAGAGATTTGTTATTTTTAATTCTTAATTAAAAGTCATATGATATAAGGATTATGTCAAACTTTATGTCCCCTTTAACATATTGGCAGGTGACATTGTAGTATTTTGATAATAATAAAGCTGTTTACAGTAAATCTAACCTGGCATTTGAAATTACTTACTTTTACGCTGGTTTCTCCAGTTTCTCAGTGTTGGTTGGCTTCACCATAATTAATCTTCCTGGGTTTAATGATTGACAGCGTGTTTTAACCAATCACCACACGATTTTGTCT